>JBBPTT010000011.1:0-102069 GCA_038094175.1 Boletellus aff. lepidospora
CCCCAGACTGGGCCCCCTCACACCCTTCCAGCTCCCCCCGGGGCTCTTCTCGTCAGCTCTCCCCCGCTTCCTCCACCGGCAACCTCAAAGGCTTGGTCGAAATGCACACCGCGTACGCCCATCCCCCACAGCTCTCCCCCAAGTTCGTCAAGCACAAGACCTCCAAGCGCTCCGTGCCCCCAGCCACACAGCCCCTGCCTCCCCTAAACACCACTCACCGCCCCCCAGACGCACCCGGCCGCAGTGACGTCCCACAGCAGCCTGGCCGCCACGAGGACGCCGCGGTCACGGCGCCAATGATAGTCATCGACTCGCCTACGTCGACGACACCCCAGAAGGCGCAGCCACCAGAGCGTGTCGCGGTGCTGAGCGACGGCGACGCCAAGTCGGTTCGTTCCGCCACCAGCTCAAGGTCAAAGCACAAGGACGGCAGCGAGCGCAGGCACACCCTCCCCTCCAAGGCAGGCGGCGCAGCATCCAGGACGTTCATGTCCAACGCCCCCGAGGTGCCCCCCCTGTCCCCCCTTTCCTCCCCCGTCCCCGGGTCAAAGTCCACCCTCGCCGCCAACGGGCCTGCTGCTCCCAAACGCAGACCAGACCCCACCCCCTCGCAGGCGGCACCACCGCGCTCTCCAAAGACATCCGTGACCAAGCGCGACTTGTTGGACGGAGACACCCTTCCTTCGAGCGAGGACGAATCCGGCACGTCTTCCGATGGACTGGACCTGGACGACCAAGACATTCCCGTCACTGGCTTCGCCGTCGCGAGCAGCAGGCGCAACGCAGACTTTCACGAACTATTTCCTAATATCCCCGAAGGGGATTACCTCATCGAAGGTGAACCCACCTCTCTCTCCTGCGAGGCGCAGATCGACTGAGAACCCACACCCAGATTACGGCTGTGCCCTCCAGCGCGAGATCTTGATTCAAGGACGACTGTACATTTCGGAAAATCATATTTGCTTCCATGCCAACATATTTGGTTGGATCACTGACGTACGTCCTCCTTGCCGTCCTCTTACGTCGTCTCCCGCACTGCATCGGTCTGATCTCTCACGCCCGCAGCTTTCTATTCCTATCTATGAGATTACAGGGCTGGAGAAGAAGATGACCGCATTCGTCATCCCGAATGCCATACAGATCACGACACGTCAGGCCAAATACACGTTTGCCTCCTTCCTTTCCCGGGACACAACCTACGACGTTATCGCCAACATCTGGCGACTTGCCCGGCCAGACGAGACCCTCGGGGAGGACGGTCGCAATGCGTCCACTCGGGACATGGCCTCCACCATCACGACCGTCTCGGAAGGATCCGCCAAGGATGGCGGCAGCGCAGCAGGAGCCAACAAGGTGACGAGCTGCGCATGCTCCAAGAACGGCGGCCACCTCCGCGAAATGGCGCTGGAAACCGTCTTGCCAGGCACGCCCGACAACATATACAACCTCATGTTTGCGAGCGGGTTCATGAAGGACTTTCTAAAGGTGGATCAAAAACTGGACGGTACGTGCTCGTGCATGCCCTCGTCCGTCTCCGTCCAACGTTGGCACCCAGATCTCCAGATATCGGACTGGGGGCCCATCAACCAAGGGTCCAGCCTTTTGCAACGCAACATGTCGTACCTGAAATCGATCAACAACGCCGTGGGTCCCAGGCATACCAAGTGCGAGATCCACGACGAGACCGTGCATTGCGACTTTGACGACTACGTGGTGATGCTCACGAGCACGAAAACGCCCGACGTCCCGAGCGGCGGCGTGTTCATCGTCAAGACGCAGACGTGCTTCATGTGGGCGAGCGCCATCTCGACGCGCGTCATCGTCACGACGCAGGTGGAGTGGACCGGACGGAGTTTCATCAAGAGTCAGTCCCTTGGCTCGCGCGTCTGCGAAACGCTGACCGCGTCGTGGCGCTGCAGGTCTCATCGAAAAACACGTGATCGAGGGGCAGAAGGTGTATCATTCCGATCTGGACAAGGCGATGCGCAAGTACATCCAGGAGCACCAGGCCGAGTTCATCCCGGAAGGCCTCGACCCGAGCGCGATCGCACCGGTCGAGCCCATCACCCCGCTTGCCGAGGTGAATGGCGGTGCAGAGTCGCATCTGTCCGCGGAGGAAGTGCGCAAGGAGCGAGAGCACGCGCGGAACCAGCTCGGGATGCAGTGGGCGTACGACACCTTGGACGGAGCGTACAACGTCGGGAAGCGATCCGCCATGGAAGCGCTCGGTCTGGTCAACGACGCATGGGAGCAGTCTTCGTCGACGACGATCCTGTGGTTCATGATCGTGTTCTTGGTGTTGAGCAACCTCTGGACGTTGGTGTTGGTCGGCCATCGGGAGGAGGTGGGGAGGCGGAAGGAGCTGAAGCGGGCAGAGGAGAAGGAGCGCTGGTTGCAGGGCGTGGTTGCAGGCGTGTGGGAGGAGCTGACGGCGGAGCGAGCGAGGACGGTCGGGGGCGCATCGGTCCCGTTGGCGTCGGTGCCCGTGGGGGACGTGCAGGCAGAGGTGGCGAACATTGGCAAGGTGTTGGACGCGGTGGAGCAACGGGTACGGACGATTCGAGAGAGCCTGCAAGAGCTGAGTTGAGGCATCGTGTTGGGCCCGTCTATAGAGCACTCTCGGTCGTAGCTTATTTGAAGAGGGTCGTCGGGTCTGTGCAATGCTTCCCTCTGGTCGGGAATGGGCCCATTGTTTCTCACTTTTCCGGTCGACACTCTCAACACGCTTCGAGGCCCAAGTTCAAATGGGTTCGCTATGCCATCAGTGTCGTCGTCCTGGACACCTCTCGTCCAGTCCCGACGTCTTGTCCGCACAGTCCCATCCGACTCTGTTCATCTGTTCTATCGCGTCAGTGATGCCCAGAGACGTGGGCCACCACACGCATGTCACTTGCTCGGTGATGTCATAGAGCAGGATGGCACATGCGCGCACGTTTCGACAGGCTACCACGAGTCAGTCGCTCTCTGTCGTGACGCTGCACACGCCCCGTGTGCTGCACGGCAAAGCGAACCTGGCAGACACACGTCCATGTTCTCACCGCGTGCGGACCCACACCCAGCATCGCCGCCGGCCCGGGGCCCCGTGACGCCCAGGAACGACCTTGTCGGTGACGATATCGACGGTGTTCTCGAAAGGGCGTTTTTTTCTAAACGAACGTGCTCACACTGTGCTTGCCTCGAGGCCTTTGACAACGTGGTGCGTTTGCCTCACGTCACGATATTACCACCAGACAATGATCGAGGCGGAAGCGTTTACACGACTTTGGCGAGAGCCTCGAGAGAGAGACGAGGGCAGCCGAGGAGCGAAGACCCGTCGGAAGACGACGGTCGCGACTCGTTGGTGGTCGGAGAGTCACGCCCGATCTTTTCTTCAATTGACATAAAAGTTTCCGACCTTGGAACCTCGTCGTCCAAACGATCGATCGTCCATCGACGGTTTGCCGACTCGACGCGCGGTACCTCGTAGCGATCTGGTCACCAGACTAGCGTGTGCGACGATCCTCATCGTCTGAGACCGATGTGCATGTGGCGAGCCGGACCGTTACCGCCAGCATCGGGCGGCGAGTCGTGACTAACGATGGGAAAAGCACCGTCGTCGTCATGGATATATATCATCGAGGCGGAAAGTCAACCCTTGGCTGACTGGCGACCGACATTTTTACGCCCGCGTTTCGTTCGTTTTCGTCTATGTCTGCGATATGACACACCCGTTTTCGGGTTCCTGAGGATCAGTTCCGAACACGCCGTAAAGGAAATTCTGTGGTTAGCGTCCTGGTGGCGGAAAGTTGATACGGCTGTGCGCTGACGAAGGCGTGCCAACACCGAGGGCTCGCGACCGTTCAGGTCGACGAGTCGCAAAAAAAAAAAAAGTAAACGCAGCCTGACCGGAGCCGTGGGGAGTCGGAACTGCTGCCGCGAAACGTCCTACGACCGTCGTTTCGTAGATAGCCCGACT
This sequence comes from Boletellus aff. lepidospora, assembly GCA_038094175.1. Taxonomy (NCBI): domain Eukaryota; kingdom Fungi; phylum Basidiomycota; class Agaricomycetes; order Boletales; family Boletaceae; genus Boletellus; species Boletellus aff. lepidospora. The sequence goes on from JBBPTT010000011.1 coordinate 3,956, forward strand.
TGGAGCGTCTGCAGTTTGGAGATGCTCCAAGTCGGGCTGTCTCACGCTTCCGTGGTGTGCTGTGATGGGGTGCTTCAGATCCGCGCGTGGCCGTCCACCTTGCGTCCGTTCGTTCTCTCCACCGGACGGTATCGGGTGCAAAAACCGGCTTGATGACCCTCTGGGCCGTGCTGCCCAGAGTTAAAAATATCAGATCTAGAAACGTGTGGCGACGGCAACAGTGGACATAGTTACGGCCCAAGCACACCACGCCTGCTGCGGGGTGCCCAGGCCTGGAAGGATGTCGCTCGGCGTGTCCTTTGCATGACGACACTAGGAACGACTGAATATGCCCTCAGTCGGCCACTTCCGATAGGCCATGAGAGTACATGATCCAGCGCATGGGAGTAGGCGAAAGAAGGGCACCGGGAGGTGCTGGGGGAGCCTACGCGCTCCGGTGAGGGGGAGAGAGGGTAGGCATGGGCGCGCTTCGGAGAGCACGAGGGGTGGAGGTGTGTTTCGAAGTTCGTGTTTGAGACTGACGGGAGTGGGTAGAAAGCCCTCGATGGGCCGGCGGCGACCTTATCGGCGAAGGTGGCCCTGCTATTTATTTATTTATTTGCCCCTTGGTTTCGATAGGAACGCGTTCAAATCTGGTGGACTTCCCATCCCACCGGCGATAGATACTTTCCATCGGAAGGCCGCTCGGGAATGTCATTCGACATCGTCCCCCAAAAAGACTGCCGTGACATCGTCCGGGCGGGTTTTGGTGTTATCTGTGAACGTGCATATGGGGGACAGGTGTGAATGCCAGCATGCCGCTCCCGCAGGCGTCAGTTTCATCCGGTCGAAGGTCCTCAGGACACCTATGGCCGCTGAATGGTCATCCACTGCGGAGGTGAGCTTGAACAAGACGACCTTGTCGATTCCGGAACAGGAGGGGTGGAAAATCTATTGTCCAGATGTCTGATCCAGGCGGTATAGTAGGAGAGGGGCACGTGCAAGGACAGACAGTGCGTTGATTTCGCTAGGCCAACGGAAGGCGGAGCTGGTGTTTGTCTCCGTGCCTGTGCGTCATCCATGCAGGGTTCAGCGTTCAGAGCCGTACGTAGGCGCGCCATCTGTTCACGTCTGTCTTGCCGTCGGGCAGAGAGATCAGATAAATGTGGGATGTGTGTTCAAGGAAACGACTTCGTCCAGGCCCACGTCCTGGGGAGTGCGGACGCTGGCACCGTTGGTTTCCTTCGGCACAAAATTTGGCACTAATCTAGAGTGTATCTTGACGACAATGTGTAACGTACCTCGGGCCTCACCGTTAGGCACAGGAAGAGCTATTGTTTCTAGAGTGTGACCAGAACCTATACGCAAGTTTCCATACGCAAACAAACGGACGGCGGTCATGTTCAACTCGTTCAGACTACTCGCTTCTGCAGGAGCGTGGGGGACATGAAATAAAGTTGGGTCTGGAAAACTTTGAGTGAGACAACGGGTCGTCACGGTACGCTCAGTACCTCAAAGCCACCAGAGTGACTTTGTAGGGAATGCCACTCGTTTGGGCAGTCGTAGGTTGGTCTCGTTGGGGTCATCCACCGGTTCCGGCAGGTTGCTGCTTCAAGTGCGTCCCTCCCCACGTCAGCCGGTGACAGCAAAGCCCCGTCGCGTTTGAGCGGTCGAGCGGGCTGGTCGAACGTCACGTGCCTCCGAGTCCTGCGTGCTAGTAGTAACTGGCATGCACTTGGAGCACGTCATCCTTTCTACAGTCCCGTCGCCATTAGAGAGCCTCACACAGTGTGTCCAAAAACGCGTCAGGATCTCGACCTGGTGAGAAGCAGAGCCGGAGTACGACCATAGCTGTTATTTCTCCGGTCTCAACCGAGATTTACAGACAGCGTGCTCAGTAGTCACGGTCGTTCCATATCGGAACCTAACCTCGCGATATCGATCGTCACGTACCAGTATCCGATACTAAAACCACAGGAACCAATTATCATGTCGGTTCATCTTTCTCTGAGTCACCGCTGCAATACCTCTCCGACGAAGATTTGTTCATAACTTCACCGTCGACACCAAATGCAACATGAATGATTTGTTTTGTAAGCAGTTCAAAGCGCTCCTATGGAAGAATTGGATCATTCTATCCAAGCATAAGCTTGTGGGTATAGTAGACGATCTTCATCGGGACCTATCTGACAGCCCGTACAGCTCAACTTGTTACGATGCGTCCTTATGCCAATCGGCTTTGGAGGTATGTCGACCCCGCATGCGTCGAGGGTCCTCTTCATGCCATTTATTAGTTTTTCTTGCCCTCGCCCCTGCCTTTCTCACAATGCCCAATAATGTATGTTTGGCCCTTAGTCGTATACTATCTCTCTCTCTTTTTGACTGCTTTACAGTATGGCATAGGTTCTCCGGCTCCGATTTACGACTTTGCAGCGCAATTTGACGGTTCCCTGACTCTGGTATGGGCCGACGGCACGGGTGGCACTGGAAACCCCTCAGCGAACGCCATCATCGAGCATATAGCCAGCGGGTTCAATGAATACCAGCAGCGTGCCATCAAACAGGTTGCCAGCCCAGCAGACATACCCCCCAGCTGTCCACAAAACTTCAACCTGTTCTCAGAGTGTTACGCTGGCGTCACATTTAACTATCTGCCTGTCTCCCCCGCAGATACCACTCCTATCAACTATACGATAAGCGCCGATGCAGGTCTTACATATGTCAACGTTTATAGCCACACGAGTGATTTTGAAACTCGCATTTTGCCACTCCAACTAGCCATAGATCAGGTAGTTTTTGACTACGCTTAATGTACCTTGGTGCTGAGGCCCTCATTCTAGGCAATTATAGCACTCAGAGCAGGGCAGTCGATCCCGACGCCCTTGGAATGGCCGTACACACAAGAAACCAACCGCCAACAGTCAACCGACTTGAGATTAAGTTGGTATTGCCAACGCTGCCTGCCGTACTTGTCGCTCATAATCTTTCAAGGTTACGTCAGAGGCATCAGAAATTTGCTCGTCATTGCTCTGTATATTTTTTTACCATATTTTATATGTGCCTTCATCCGGTGCTTACTTGTTTGTTAGCTTTGTTTGCTTTATCGGCATCGCCTATCACCTGCCTGAAAGCTTCACTGGGGAGCGAACGAGCCTGTTGACCAGCCACATGAAGGCAATGGGATTGCTCGACTCCGCTCGAATAGCGTACGCTAGTCTTACTTTCCGATGTCGATTATTTTCAGTTCTTTCCGAACAGATCATGGCATGTTAGCATATCCCTGGCGTATCTTCCAGCTTGGACTGTCATTGCGCTGATATGGCATTACCAAATTTTCACAAAGACTAATGGCGGCCTAGTTTTCGTCGTGCATCTTTTACTTGGCCTCTCACTCGCTAGCTGGTCTTTCTTTGTGGCTGTCCCTTTCGGGAAGAGCTCGCAGCTCGCCGCCGTGGCATCAACATTATTAGCGGCTGTGTTTGCGATCCTTGCACAAGTGTTCTCCCGAGCTGGCACCGCAGCTGCTGCTATGTTCACCTTAGTTTTCCCTCCTGGATACTACGTTTTTGCTATACGTGCAATGTGTGGTTACGAGAATCATCTCATGTCAACCAACCCCCTCCGGCCTGACCCAGACAACCACCTCACTCTTCTTCCAATTTTGATATCCTGCATCGTGAGTACCATGTGTCCCCTACTAAGACCCCCTTCTCATTGATGTTCTCAGATTGCTATATTCTTGTGGCCATACCTAGGAGCCCTGCTTGAAAGCCATCTCTATGATGCAAGAGAGCCGTCAGATGGCCTTCTTTCACGTTTCAGCAGGCAGAAACGGGAGAAACCTCCTTCACATCCCAGCGGGGTAGCCATCTCTATCAAGAACCTCAACAAGACCTTCACTACCTCCATGCTCAGCCACGAGAAATGTCCGGTCACCGCTATCTCTGACCTTTCATTGAACATTTTCAGGTCCGGGATCTTTGTCTTGCTCGGTTCTAATGGGTGAGCATTTCAGATTCAGACTTGGTGGTCGTCTTTATGTCACATTGTCAGTGCTGGAAAGTCAACTCTACTGTCTATCGTCGCAAACCTTATGGAGCGTAGTTCAGGTTCCATTACTTTCGAGGGTGGAGGGAGACGGCCCCCACGTGGTGCACTCGGAATAGTACCACAGAAGAACGTTCTTTTTCCGGATCTCACATGTTACCAAACCCTCCGGGTCTGGGCTGCTATCAAGTACTCCCCGCATTCCGCGGTGGAAGACGACTGTGCACAGCTGCTACGTGATTGTGACCTCGGAAAGAGGATACACTCGAATGCTGATACACTTTCTGGGGGACAGAAGAGAAAGCTTCAGCTTGCTGTTGGGCTCGTTGGTGGCTCCAAAATCATCCTCGTTGACGAGTGCACATCTGGTGTCGACCCTCTATCACGTCGCGCACTCTGGAAAACGCTGAATTTGGTCAAGCATGACAGAGTTATCCTATACACGACACATTTCCTTGACGAAGCCGATTTGCTTGCCGATCACATTGCAATCCTAGCTGCGCCTGGCAAGTTGGTCACCGAGGGGTCGCCGATCGTACTCAAGACAAACTTTGGGCAGGGTTACAGCATTCAAGTTACATTTGATTCTATGAACCCAAACGAAAGGGACCCTACGAGCTCATCAATGCAAATCCTAGATCGCGTCCGAGAGCTTGTACCGCAGTGCAAGCTGTCATGCTCATCTCCTCGTCACGCTGCCTACCACCTCAGGTCTAAAGATCCAATCATGGTTGAGAAGGTGCTTCGACTCCTCGACGATGGAGCTGGAAGATATGGTATCACATCTATTGATCTGCTTGGAACATCGATCGAGGACATCTTCCTCGATTTAATGAAATCCGAGGACCAAAACCACGCACTGGATTGCACGGAGAAGTCGATGCAATCAACAGAACGTGCGTTTGCTCCGAACATCCCTATCCCCCTGCAAGCAGTGGCAATTTCAGCCTCTTCGCCACTTACGCTGACAGACGGTCGTGTCCGACCGCCATTCAGTCAAGCTCTGACAATCTTCCATAAGCGGATGCTTGTAGCACGGAGAAGCTGGCTTACACCAGTGCTTTGTGTTCTCATCGCCGTCTGTGGGGCTTGCGTTTCTTTAGTTTTTTTGTCTGGCCAAGATACGTCGTGCGCGATCGCGTCCCAGGACGAGACGCTCATTCCTCTCTACTGGCCGGACTCGCCCATCGGTACTCTCTACTTCACACCTACTGCCAGCATATTGGAGGCGCCGCCCAATATTACGGGGATGCTCGGTCAATCAACCCTGTCGATGTTGAGCGAGAATGTCCTTGATAATGCCACCTTTGTCTCTACAGTCCAGCAGAACTACCTCACCATACCCGTTGGTGGAATATCAATCGATATGCAAACTGGCGAGGCATTGGTTGCCTGGGATGCCACCCCTCCCCCTGGTTTGGCTGGCCCGACGGTACTGAATCTGGCCACGAATATTCTCTATAATCGTGCGTTGAACGCGTCAGGCGACGCTGCAGATACACCTAGTATTATCATGGCCAATTTCGCGAGCTTCCCTCCAGTTTCGGAAGCATCACTTGCGGAGCTGAAGTGGGTGGCATTCTTTGGAGTTGCTATGGTAAGATCCCGGCGTCCATCTTTTTTTTTGTATGTTTACTTCCTCGCTATCAAGGCCATACATACAGCGTTCTTCTCGCTCTATGTCTCACAGGAGCGACAATCGTCTGTTCAGGCGATGCAATCTTCAAATGGCTTGTCGGACCCCATTGGACTTTGGCTCGGCCACTTACTTTGGGACTCATTGTCTGGTGTCGTCGCTGCCACAATCATCATTACCATTTTTGCTGCCGTTTCAAGTTTCAAGTTCCATGGTCTCGGGTTCTTTGTAAGTTGCCTTTCCCTTGCGCTGCCTCCTGGGTGTTCATTAGACTCGTTAGTGGATTGTTCTTGTACAATATGGCATCGTTGGCTCGCTTTTTTCATATTGCGTTTCACTATTTACGTCGTCTCCCTTCATATCGTTCGCCGCAGTCGCCGGATATCAGACTGCGATATGTGCCGTGAGTACAAACCTAAGCTAGGGGCAGGCGCTGTGTGTTGAATCTTTTCTTTCAACTCAGCTGTACTTGATGGCCCATCTCCTTACATATACATACGCAAAATTTTCGCGTGCAAGCGAGATAATCACGACCATCCGTAAGTCGCTACTCTAAACGTATTGTTGACGCTGATTGAGAGGCCTCCAGATTTTACATTATCGATACTTTCGCCTGTCGTCGGTGTGGTCAGTTTATTGGACAATCGTTTCCTGCACATGCATAACTGAGTTCTCGCTGAGATAGTTGCGCTCAGCCTTGGTCTCCATCAATTTCTTCTCGTTACTCTGTGATGGGTCCAACAGGGTCACGACTTCGTCCATGGGTGACATCATGCGATACGGTGGGCCGATTCTATATCTCTTTGTTTATGGATTTTTCCTTTTCTGCATTCTTATCTTGGCTCGGTCGCCATCGATCATACCATGCTGTTCCGTGAAGGCGCGGGGGCACCGGGTACGGTTCGACGAGAAAGCTGCCAACAAAATGTCAGGGCAAGATGTTGCAAAGGAAGCGAGGGCAGTCACACAATCAAACGACGCGTTGCGCGCCATTCGTATCACGAAGTCGTATAACGGGAACAGAGTGGTAGATAATGTTTCGCTCGGGGTTCCCGAGGGTGTTATATTCGCTTTGCTTGGTCCCAACGGGGCAGGCAAAACGACGACGTTCAACATGATTCGTATGTATTCCGTTTCTCCCTTGTCCTGTCATCCCAACTGAAAGCCTGCGAACCTAAAAGGTGGTGACGTCGTCCCCGACAGGGGGGATATCAAGATCAAAGGTATCTCCGTCGTCAACTCTCCCCAACACGCTCGTCTCGCCCTCGGCGTCTGCCCACAATTCACTGCCATCGATGATCAGCTGACCGTCCGAGAACACATGTTGATCTACGGACGGCTCAAGGGACTCAGACGTGGACCGGAATTGAACACAAACGTCGAGTCGCTCATGGTTGCGACCTCCCTGCACACATACGCTGATCGCCTCGCAAGCCAGCTTTCGGGAGGAAACCAACGCAAACTGTCCTTGGCGATCGCGCTCATCGGTGAGCTTCGTTATCCCGTTCGCGCTCCAGCGTTCTTCCTCGTGTTAAACATGGATTTTTTTTTCCAAGGCAATCCTTCTGTCGTGCTCATAGACGAGTTCTCGACCGGAGTCGACGCAAAGACAAAGAGAGACATGTGGAACACGCTGAGGCACGTCGCGGTCGGAAAAGCGGTCATCATCACCACGCGTACGTCCAGTCTCTCTTCCCTCCTGCGTCTTCTCGTCCTTGTGTTCACACCGACGCTCATCTTGCCCCTTTTCCTATACACTCAGACTCTATGGAGGAAGCGTCCGCGCTTGCGAACAAGGTTGGCATCCTGTCTCGAAAGATGCTCGGTGAGTCTCTTCCCCCCTCTTTCCCGAATTGCAACCCCCTCGTTGGCGTGCCTGGCTCACGCTTCACATACGCGACGATGCTGAACTGGACAGCCGTCGGGACGATCGAGGAACTCGTCGCGCGCCACGCCTCCACATATCAAGTCCACTTTACGTGCCGGACTCGGGAGGACGTAATCCGTGCCCAGAGGCTCATGGCGCACGTTCCTGGCGCACGCCTCGCGGACGACGTTGCCACGCGATTCGAAGTACCCATCTCGCGAGACGGAAAACAAGGTGGTGGCGGTAGCGGCATGTCGCTCGCCGACCTCTTCCATGTCCTCGCCATCCAGGGCAACTTTGAGGAGTACACCGTCGAAAGGGCGACGTTGGAAAACGTCTTTCTGAGCGTCATCGGACAGGACGACGTTTCGGAACGAGGTGATACGTCTTGACGACGACGTCGTCAATGTTTTGTTTGGACTTTGTGGAGAGATGACGGGAGGGAAGAAGGTCAGGCGTTGGGTAGATTCTGAGTTTTCGTCGGGACAATGCATTGTCCACGATTGGTTTCATCTTGCAACATGACGGTCAATTGGACATGTGGCATTAGTGTACTCATACGAGAACCAACCTCCCCCCTCCTCTCCCCTCCCCTCTCCTCCTCCTCCTCTGCCTTTCTTTTCGTTCTTGCACAAAAAAAAAGTTGTTGAAAGAAATATAAAAGGAGAGACAGGTTGAAAAAGTGATCGGACAAGTGGAAACATTAAGCCGATTCGCAGCTTCTAAAAGGATTGTTATCGTTTGATGCGCGAGGGAAGGGTAACGAAAACAGCGATGCAATGTTGTAGAGACCGGAAGAAAGGCACAACTATGAATTATGACCCAAAAGTAAATGCGCCGTGTCGTCCTTAAGTAATGAAGGGAACAAAAAGGGATGAGGCCACGACACTAGCGCAGCAAATTCGCCATGTGGGGAAAGGATGGGACTGACAATATAAAAAAGGTGAGGGTAGTTGGGAATCGTAGAAAAAAAGCGATGCATATAATGTGAGAAGGGAAAAATATGAAATGTACACACGACACCGATAAATTCGCGAGAAATGCGGATTCAGGTTACGCCAAGGGCTCAGCCCCGACATGTAAAGCAGGTGAAGAGCCGACGGAGGGACTAACGTTGTGGAGCGAAGAGGGAGAGAACTTTTTCCGCGTTTTCCTTGTATCTCTTCAGCTTTTTTCCCTTGAGTTTCTCTGGTTCATCGGTGTGATGAGGTGTGTACTTTGGCGCCTCGGGGGATGCCGGGTGTGAAATGGGTTCTGTAGTTTCGCCGTTGGACTGGTCGGATGAGTGGCTGTGGTCCCCGACCGACATAGCAGATTCCTTTGACCTCAACGAAGGCGACATTGCCGTGGCACTTGCAGCCGATACAGCCGGCGTCAGCAAACCATTGCTTGATATTGATGAAGTAGTCGTAGCCGTCGTGTGCGAGGGCGTAGATATCTTGATCGCAGACGCGCTCTTGGCAGAGAAAGATGAAGGTGGTGATTTCCCTTTGAGGAATTGGGGTGTCTTTCGGAACTTGAGACCAGGAGCACGACCACGACGCTTTTCCGAAGGACTGGGCGAACCTGCCAGCTCCACTGCAGGGAGATCTGATTCTTTCGAGACGCCCGAGAAAGATCGACCACCAGCTCGGTGAGATGGTGTAGACGCTTTGCGGAATACAGCCAACCTATACCGGTCCACAACACCACGAGCAAAGAGACTCGGGCCTTTAGTCCCATTGCGATCTTCGCCATCAGCTTCGATGATATCCCAGTCATCATCACCATCATCATCGTCTTTCTCCGTCGTATCTCCGTCTTCATCAGGACCATCAGAAAGGAAGCGGTCCAAGGCAGGAACGCCCGACTTCTCACGGCGACCACGTGCGTTCCGAACGGTGGCTTTCGAGGGGGCGGGGGTCTTGGTGGTCTTCGGTTTCGGGTCCTTGGCAGGCAGGGGAGGTGCAGATTCGGTCAATTCCTCTGGAGTCTCCTGGGTAGGTGGTTCTGCGACTTGACGCGTGGGCGGAAGATCGGCAGACGGTTGGGGCTCGACGGTGGTTGTGGTTTTTTCCGGTTCTGGACCTTCTTCCACGAGTGTCGGTGCCCGTGCTTCCGGTGTCTTGGGCTCAGGCTCGACCACTTGCTCATCACTGACAGGACTCTCTGTGACGGCCTCTGCCTCGCGAGGAGGCTGAGTAGGGCTATCCACGGTTAAAACCGACGGGATGTCCTCGTCTGTCTCGTCCTCTCCTGAATCACCAGATTCGTCGTCCTCGTCGTCCAAAATGACCGAATGACGACCTTTGAATGAATAACCATCGAATACGTCCACGCCGTTCTCATCTGGGTGTACAGATGGACTACGCGAGTGCGACGGTGTTGGGTATGCATCTTCTCCATCCGCTGCTTCACCGTCAGTGTGATCGCGATCTTGATCGGTATCTACTTGATCTTGATCATTGGGGTCATCTATCACTGGTTCCATATCAAGGAACGTGTCATCAAAGTTCTGGGTATCGCTGGCATTGGAAGGGTCGATTGGTGGGATATAGGGGGCTGATAAAAGAAGAGCGAAAGACAAGGCGTGGGTGTAAGCAGGCATGACGGTGCAACTTCAAACAGACGCCTCACGTATGTAGCGTTTATAGTACACGTGCGACCAATCGCTAAAATGCGATAAAACGTTGAACATCAGACACGAACAAGACGCGTGGCCCGTTGCACTCACATCATCGAGAAATAGGGGTGCCGTTTGATCCGTGGCTCACATATCCTCAATGCAGGGTTACGTTGAAGCAGCTTTGCGAAACGCATATGAGTGGAGCTACACGCCGCAAGGGAGGTGCTCGCTTACACCCCGTATCAGACTCTTCGTATCTTGGTCCATCGCCCTGTCTTCAGGGAATTGCAATTCGTCTTGCAATACCCTGACGTACATATCCGAATGATTGTTCGCCCAAAATGGCGTCTGATGGCAAAAATGTTAGTCCCTCTCCCTCCCACCGTGGACGATCGGTCGTTAAACGTACGATTCCAGTCAACATTTCATAAAGCATCGTGCCAAAGCTCCACCAATCGACTTCATAGCTATATGGCAGTCCTTGTATAACCTCGGGGGCGAGGTACTCCGCCGTACCACAGAACGTGGTCGTGGTATCGGCCGGGACAACGCCCTGCCCAGGCCACCCCGAAGAGAGATCCTGGCCCTTCTCACCTTTCATCCAAGGTGGTGTGGTGGGCTCGCTGCCTGGGGAGGAATAGAATTCTGCACGGGTCCCAGACGGTGTGGGCGGTGCCGTGGTTGGTAAAGCCCGACGGGGAAACTCTTTGGAAAGACCAAAGTCCGTCAGGACGATGTGTCCATCAGCCCCAATTAGGATGTTCTCGGGCTTTAGGTCACGGTAAATGACACCAGCCGCGTGTAGGCCTTCCACACCCTCGACAATCTCCGCGGCGTAGAATCGCGCACGGTCACGGCCAAGTCTGCCCCAACGCGCAAGCTGCGTGGCGAGATCACCGCCTGGATGGAAGTCCTTAAATTGAAAAATGATGGGATTAACGGTATTGTCATTAATCGCAGTATAAAAGAGCGGTACTGACCATAACCAAGAACAAGTTCTCCTTGTCATGGAAACTCCACCAGAGCTTGACCACAAACGGATCCTTGGCCTCTTTCGCCATACGCTTCAAGACGGCCTGCTCGGTCAAGGTATGCTGAAGCTCTTGGTGCGCCAAGACATGACGCTTGGTGATGGCCTTGAGCGCATACAGATCCGAGCTCATCTTGTGCCGCACCAAGAGAACCTTACCCGCACAACCCTTTCCAAGGACACGCATCATCTCGAAGTCGTCAATGGCCACCTTACGTTGCCCCTTTTTCTTGCGGTTTGGATCGATCGACTGGGAACGTTTCTTGCGACGAGCAGTGGTACATATTGACGATTCGTCGCCAGTAGCGGATGACGTACCATCTTGCAACGTCGACGAGGTGTACGCACGTGAAAGTCGTCTGGCCTTGTCGGGATCAGCTGAATGCGAACGGGGAGCCCTTGACGTTGGCACATCAGCGACGGGCGTAGGTAGGGTAGCTTCTTCCTCTTCGACAGCCCCGTTCGTAACAGCATCCGTATCGATCTGCCCCGGAGAGACCTTGGCATCATCAACTGGAGCAGCATCAGGCATGCCATCGTCGGATCTCTCTATCTCGATGACCTGCACTTGCTCTCCCAACAACGACGAGGGCCCATTGGCCCCGATTTCTTCCTCTTCCTCTTTGACATCATCATCCTCCTGGGCTTCGCTCCTACTCGAGTCGTCCGGTACGACTTCCCCTTCGACGGTATCGTCTATACTCTCCACGCCGTCCACTATCTCGCTGAGATTGGTCGAGCTAACGTTGGTCGAGCTGGGGTGTGCGGGCACATCTGCCTTTGAGCCGACGTGCGCAGCCAGGTCAGAGCGTACGCGCTTGATTGCCCTCTCGGCACGCACACTCTGCAGGTCGTCGGTGCGCACGTGAACGAAGCGTTTCCAAGCACGAGTCCGTCTGAGCGAAGGCTCATTGGAAATCGTCGTCAGGTATGCAGCGAGCGCAGTCATCACGGTATTGGTGGGCTTCCCGTTGGAGATGATGCTCGCCGACGACGGAGATGTGGGCATGAAGGGATCGCCTAGCTCCTGTGAAGGAGAGGCTATCGGATCGGCAGTCAAAGGACCAAAGTTGGGGCCGTTTAGTGTGCGCACGGACATTTGACGACCGACTTTATTCGTCGAGGGCGACGCGAGGCGCGAGAGGGTATTCAGGAACGTGGATTTGCGCTTCGGTGGCTGGTGGGGCAAAGAGGCGACGTCGATCGGCAACTTGGGGAGCTTGGATGCGCCATCCGAGTCTTCGAGTTTTGCGTGAAGCTCAACTGCCTCTGTGGCTGTGCGCGTGAGTGTAAGATTATGCGTGGGCGCTGTGCAGGAAACGGCGGTGTTAGCGATGATACAGGAAGACGACATGGAACGAGAGGTAACAGCAAAAGAACGACGTGTTACAAATGCCCAAAAAAGGACGAAGAGAGAGGTCAGGACGCATACATAGGGCACCGATGAGCCCGGAAGCGACATCGACACGGCTCAAAAAGTAAGGAGAGTGTACATGTACGCGGAGCGCAGGTGGGGGGAAGGTGGGTGTAACGATGCGACTCACTCTTTATGTAAATAGAGTATGAGCGGGCATCATGTGGCGTCTCTGCGACACTGATACTCCAGGGGCCTTCCTGAGCATCGATGCGAACTGGTGGTCTTCGCGTGGACAGAGAAGGAGCGGTGTCTATCTTATTCATACTGCGGACGGGGTTACTGGAAGGTGCGTGTTCGTTGTGAGAGATGGTGTTACGTGAGTCGCACAAGGTGAGGTCTGTAACGCTTGAACGTTCCGCTCTAGACTTGCGACTGAGTTGGTAGCTTCTAGAGGTGTCAACGCTAGTCCCAGACGAGGGTTCACGGGGACGATAGCTGTCGACAGAAGAACGACCGCGGATGGGATTCACGTCCTTGAAAGTGAGTGCACTGAAACCAAGAACAGTTTTGAAGTTTTTCTTCGAAAAATGGACGTGTTGGTGAGTGGCGGAGGCACTATGCATGCGAGAGTGGGGAGCTACAAGGGCTGTATTCTCGCGGGCACACTGAGTGTGTCGGAATTGTCGCGGGCTATGAGGGGAGGAGAAGGAGGGAGGGACAGAGGGCCCAGCTGGATCGATGAATTAGGTAGAGCGGAACTTGACACGGGATTGACAGATTGGTCAGTTTTGGCGGACGTGCGGTGGGTGCGCGAAAGCCACGAGCAGCGGAAAAAGATGGAGATCAGTTCGCTCCCTGCCTCGAGGCTTAGCTGTGTGGTGCGGCGTTGACCACAAATAGCAAGGGCGGTTCAAAACCGGTCAACCTGCCAGACGACGGGTGCGCCGTCGTCGCTGTCGTAGATGTCGTCGAACAAGTGGCAAGGTCGAGGGAAACAAACGAGAGTGCGCGCGCGGTGTCGTTAAGGCGGAGACTCGGATGATTATGAGTTGGAGCTCGGACAGCAGCGAATTGTCGGTCAACAACTCGGCATCCGTCTTTAAACGTAATTTCGTTGCGCTCGACCGCCGAAAGTAAAATAATAATAAAAAAGTCAACCGTCGCTGCCAACCCCCGGAGACGTGCTGAGACGACGCTCGTCGTTTTCCGTGTGAGAACGGCCAAGTCCCAAGGCTGCGGAATGACGGCGTCGGTCACCCTGACCCTGTCGTCTCTGCCAGCCGTCATCGCCGCGATCCCATCCGGTGTGTGTTTCCAGACCGTTTCAGAAACCCCATCCACACAGGACTGGCGCCAAACTGAGGTGACATCAAGATGGTACTGGCGTAGGCAATTTCCGTGGGGCTATGAACGTGGATTTAAAACGGAACGTTGGGCCCGCTGCTCGGTCTGCCCCTCGTACGCCGCCACGCCTGGATGATTAGTAGCTGCCTGCCCCATGAGCTTCCATACCACCGCCCCCGTGCATACAAATCTCATCTCGAGTTAGAATCCACCCAGAGCTTCCACCTCGCTTCGGTGGCATGGAACCCGGGAGTACCCGGCAGAAGAATTGCCTTGGGGGCGAGCCAAGCTGCATTCAAAAGGGAGTAACAACTGAAGAACTCAATCTGCTCATAAAAGCGTGCTGGGTCCACGATCTAGGAAAACTCCCGTGATAAGATGCGCTGAAATGAGTGATCAACGGGAGAAAACCAAGGCATCTTGTCACAGACCCACTTTCTGGATTGGGCTATGCATGTAGCAATCGACCCATATCAACGGGAAAACGTGTTCGACAAGGTTCAAAACTGGCATCGCTCACCTCGCTCCGTCTGGCACGGCAGCCCAGCGACCGTGTTTTGGCGATGGTTCCTCGTGCTCCTCAGCAGCCCACCTGCATCTATAAGTGCCAGCGTCGTGCCTGGGTCGAGATAAAAGGCACAGCTCTCTCACCCATGAGGAAGCCCATCCCTCGACACCACCAACGTTGCCATCCATGAGCTGTCGGCAATTTCCGAGGCCGACGACCCCCTCTTCCCACGCCATCGACCCCTCCACTCGTCCACGTTCGGTGAGACCCCTCTGAGGCGATTACAAGCGTGATCAGGTGCGAGTGAGAAACCGGCTCGGAATCATAAGCGTTTATATGGCAGGTCCTCGGCGAACTTAGCCAACGTTCGTCCTCGCAATTCGCTAGTGGCCCTTGGCGACTGCGAGCCGTCTCCTTCCCGTTTCGTTGCTCGCTGTCGTTATTAGGACACCGGATTCTGTGCGATTTTCCTATTCCATCTTTCAATAGAGGCGCTTACATAGAACTCTTAAATACCCTCCCCGTTTGGGGCACGGTACAGTGTACGTCCGTCAGCCAAACACTCCCCCCAAAGTCCAAGTCTCGGCTGTTTTCTTTCCCCCGATACTGTGTTCCCTCGTCAATTTTCTGTCCCCCGCTTAACCACCGCCCCCAAACGAGTGGTCTCCTCTGATCTCAACGCCCACCATCTCCCACCCACGACTATCTCCCCCTCGAAAAACGAACACAATGGCCGCTGAACCGACCCTTGAACCTGTTGTCTCCCGGGAAGAGGAACAAGAGGAAGACGACGAGGGCGAAGCCAGCGACACTTACGACGAAGAGGTACTGTATATTTCGCTTCCCAGTCGGGCGCGTGACGATCCATACCTGTTGACCTCGTTACAACAGGGTGAGGAAGAGGACGACGAGTATGGACCAGGCGAGGACGGCGAAGACGAGGGAGAGGGAGAACCTGAAAGTGTAGGCTCGTGCATATTCTCCGTGGAACGGCTCTCATAGTTCCTTGCAGATGACCGCTCTCCTTCTGGGCAAAGTATGTTCATCCATCCCCTACAAATGCACAGAGCTGATTCAGTTTACCCTCAGCAAAATGGCGCGACCGTGGGAGACGAAGAGGAGGAAGAGGAGGAGGAGGAAGAGGATGGCGACTACCACGAGAGCGGAGAAGGGGCGGCCGAAAACTCATCAGTCGTCGCAGGTTCAAAACGGGGCGTTGATGAGGTCAGTGCGGGGGATAAATCTGGTGACGAAGACGGCGAGGAGACTGGAGTCGAGGAGAAAAATATTAAGAAGGCTAGGGTGTAAGATGCCCTTGAAAGAAGTAGTCCTACGCTTTCGCTCTGTCCGTGGTACTTCCGTCTTGGGAGTTTGTCCTCCTATTTAGTTGTTTGTCTTTATAACACACGTACATCTGACCACTGTGTGCCTGTATGCAGCTTCTTATTTCTTCTTGACTGACCTACTATTGCTCTGACCTACTTTCAACCTGGTATATTGCATACAGATTCACAGCAGTCTGGTTTCAAGGAGCACATAGGAATGTCATGGACTTTGTGAGCTGTTGAAGGCTGAGAAGTCAAACAGGACAGGGATGACTTCAACAGACAAACCAATCCATTGGTAACCTACATTGCTAACTTAGTACCCTCTCCTCTGCCTTTCTACATCAGTCAAGGGAACATACTAACAATCAGTACATCAGTCCAAGTCATTGAAGTGAAAATATAACATGATAGATAATAGAATCATGATTGTTGTGATAAAGAGGTCATTAGTCATCAAATTCGAAAAGATCAAAGACACTAGTAATAGACACTGACCATAACATCCATAAGCTCCTTCTTTGTCACTTTACCTTTGTCATCTTTCTCAACCTGCCAGATGGTTTGACTGTATGTACCAACTGGTATGAACATCCTTCCAGGTGCTTTGAGTTGATTGACAAGAGCCTCAGGAAGTGTGCTTGATGCAGCACCAACATGGATAGCATCATAAGGTTCTAGATACAAGCATAATGACTGTATGGAGGGGCTGATATGATGGCACACACCAGTGGCAGGACATCCTACATAATGATATGTGAGCCAGGTTCTTCAGCCTCTCTTGAAAAATGTAACATACCCTTTCTTCCGTCACCGGCCACTATAAGAACCTTACCTTCATCCAAGGCAGGACCCAGGCCATCGTTAATCAAATTTATTTTAGACCACTCAACCAGCTCGGGGATGTGGTCTATACCGACAACCTTACCCTGAGGTGTGCCCGGTTGGGACGGAGAGACCAGATGATGGAGAACAGCACAGAGGTAACCTGAGCCACTTCCCACGTCTAGGACAGTCGCCCCTGGGTGGAGCAAAGGAAGGAGATTTTCCAATGCATAAGCGTGCTGCACACGACAAGTGAGGCCGGGTGGAAATACAAGGAAATTACTAGGCCCACCATGTGCGGCGCAGATATAGTTGCACCGTGGCCAATGGATCTCGATACACGTCCAAGGTGTCAGGCGGTAGAAAGACAGCAAATGGACTTGACGTACTGCGGAGAATCATCATACGCCTGTGACTTTTTGAGGACAAAGTCGGCACGATCTACCTTGGTCATCGCCTGCACGGATGTTAGGGGTCAAAGCGACATATCGTTATGACACACATACGTCGACGACTCGGTCCGTAGAAAGGATTCCATTCCTGTAGAGGTTGGAGATGAG
Source organism: Boletellus aff. lepidospora (assembly GCA_038094175.1). NCBI lineage: Eukaryota > Fungi > Basidiomycota > Agaricomycetes > Boletales > Boletaceae > Boletellus > Boletellus aff. lepidospora. The sequence goes on from JBBPTT010000011.1 coordinate 21,039, forward strand.
CTCAGTGTTGGTCAGTCCTGAGCACCTCCACGCCATGGTGAAAGTGCTATCAGTATCAGTCTCACTATCAAGAATCGAGACGGTGGCTGGTTGTTTGGTGCTGTTGATCCCGACATATCATCCACCCCTGTCGTCGCTCCAGCCTGCAGCTCACGCGCCAGGGAGTTCGCAATGTATGCACGCACATCCGCCAAAGTACGCACGCCAGTCCAGGCTTGGCGACCTATAACGTGTTGGTTCCAGAAACAACAGGAATACGTCGCAAAGCTTCAAGCAGAGATAGATGAGCTGCAAAAAATACTCGGGTATATGCGTACCATGTCGGACACGAGATGTGATGTTTCTGACATGTTTTGCAGACATGACGAGAACGCCGAGGAAATAGTTTCACGACACATCAAGCTACTTCATCGTTATAATGAAGCAAAGGATGCCACACAGGTCAAATGCGAATTCCTTCATGTATTGCACCAAGTTGATACCACTGTTCCATTCGCAAAAGATTCTTATCGGAAGGGTACGTCGCTGTGGAGAAACACAACGCATATACTCATCTGGTATTGGCAGCTGGCTGCCATCAGGGAGACTACCGTTCGACAAATCCACCAGGACATGAATCTCCTCGACGAAGACGCAAATTAATTCTAGGCCATCGAGATTTTGAACTGTTGTTTCCGCAGGACCTCAAGATTCGAATGCAGCCTTTATAGGCTTTATTCTACCAACAACCAGCTCGTAGCACACCCCGCCCACATTCCTATGACCTTTTTGGGGTATCCACCGTCCGTTTCCGCGTCTTCCCTGGGCCACAGCTGTGTTGGAACGAGAATGTTTCCCAATGATCCTAGACCCAGGTTTCCGTGTTCGTTCCATCCCCATCCCAGAACTGAGTCGGCTTTTTGTGAAGAGGTAGACATTGCGACGAGGACATGTTCACTCCCGCAAACAAGGCTACATATCGTACCATCTCCAGGGAAGTCAATGGTCGCATCGTCTGCAGAGGTTGATTCCGCTGTCCGCCTTCGGCCAAGCTGTCCCTGAGCATTATTACCAGTGGAGAGCAAGACAGGGGTATTGCCATCGATCGCTTGCATGTACGTGCCATTCCACGTGCATCCGAGTCTGCATATCAGCTTTTGGGATTTAAATGATGGGATCTGTCCCTGTTTATTCGACCCCAGAGCGGAAATACATCCTGACTCGTGTAAGATGATTGTATGCTGGTTTCCCAGCCCGCACGAGAGCATGGGATCCTCGCGGATGTTTATGGGTAGAACAGTGGGGCGTGCAATAAACCGTGTTTTTCCATTCTCCCCAAGTTGCCCATGCCTGGACGCACCCCAACCGACGAGAGCAATCTGGGAATGTGACGACGATGTCGCTATGACAAGCTGTGCAACAACATGGCGCGGTCCGGCGTGAAGTGATTGAATACGTATGGTTCGGGGTTGTGCAGCGCCCGGGAGAACGTGGTCAAAGGCGACAACTCGGGGCTCGCCGACGCCAGTCCGGGCCGTCGACCCACTCTCGTCCGTTCCCTCTCCAACACCCAAGAGTCCGGAATCGTTTGATCCCATGGAGAACAGAATGTCCGAGCTTCCCGGACGCGAAAGCACGACGTACGTCGTCTCCCACGCTGCAGCGATGTGTTTATACGTGCCCCCGAGGTTTGGTTCCAAGAGCGGCGGGACGAGCTTGCGGAAGACCGCCCGTGACGCCGGATCTGAAACCTCGCGAACATACTCGAGTCCTAGCTGGCCTCTGCTTCCGTCTCCGGTGCCCCACAGAGTGGTGGAGCCGTCGACGTGTTCTATCAGCAGGACAGTATGGTTTGCTCCGCAAGCGATCTGAGCGATTATGGAGGTGGGATCCGGGAGTTGGTTCGGTTTGGTTTCTGCGAATTGGCATGGCGTGAATGTGTGGGCATCATCGCAGGAGCCGATCCCCAACTGGCATTTGGCGTTGGAGCCTGCGGCGAGGAGGAGGCGATGTGGCCCCATATTTACACGAAATCGCCCATAGAAAAGACCAGCTCTCACGGCCCACTTCTGAACCTAGTCGGGATTTGGTTCAGTTTGTAACACATGCGTTAGCGCAAGACACGAAGAATTCCATGTAATTACCAACGTATTACAGGTTACAACTCTCAGCGAGCGTGGTGGACATTTTGAGGGTCACAGTACGAGCAGACTGTAATTTAGGGGTCAACACGCATCCTGCACTTTCGCCCGCACGGGTCCGGGTATCTGCATCCCTCGAGTTTTCGCGTCTTTGTTGACTGTCACGCATGTTCAAAGATATGACCTAGTCGGAAAGTGCTGTCAAACAGTTCCCGCTCGCGGACCTCCCACCCACAAAGGGAGTAACATTCCTATTCAGTCCATCGTTTGTGAGATCCTAAATGGTTGAGTTATTTCACCTGGCAGGAATAAAGAGGCAGTCCAGAAGCAGAGGACTTGCTGATGAAGTCGATTCCAAGATCACGATGATGCTGGTTGATCAAGGGATTGGACTGCATAAGCTCGAGTGCAGTCACCGTGTGGCCCAAAACGGTCGACCCCCAGAAGGTTCAACTCACACCGCGATTGTCACATACTCGAGAACGCCTATATATATCGAGCGATAGCATTGCAAAACATCAGTGAAAGAGATTTAGTGAGATAATTACGCAGAGGTGTAATAGTATCTGCCACAGCAACAGGTCCACCCACGAGCATCTCCTAGTTGAACTTACATCCAGTGATTTTGACTGTGAACATCATTAGACACACATGGAGATACACGAACACAGGGCGCACCAGAGCCGTCGGGCTGCCCAATGGCGTACAACATTTCCATAGGATGAAAAGCAAGCGAGGTAAATCTTGGGATGTATGGTGATGGGGGCCGTGTGGGATATACAGAAAGGCCAGTAGGCACATTGAATGTGGTCAAAGCATTGAAATTGGGACCGAACACTGAATGTATCATAAGACGTTGGTGCCTCCAGCTGGTAGGGTTGAGTGCGGATGTGCTATTCCAATATCAGTCAAGCGCAGCTCCTTCGGGGAAAACGTCTACGCACGTGGCGAAAAGGCCAGTTTGAGAATGAACATCAAAGCATGATAACCCAGTAGGGTGTGCATCCCATGTCTGGACAGCATGGTCGGAGGCTCGGGCGTCCCATAAACGAACCTCGCCAGAGAGACTGCAGATAATTAATCCAGTGTTCTTAGCCGGGACGGAGCCACGTACCTGGCCGAAAGGAATTGGCCACCAATCTTTGGGTGATATCTGACGTTCTGCACCCATGCGTGATGCTCATGATAGGATCTCACGACAGCATCCTCCTCCTCAAGGCGGCGATCAAACACCTTGACCACACCATCCGCGAAGCCAGCAATGAATGTCGACGATGATCCATGATCAGAGATTATGGAAGTGACAGGACTCTCTGAATTGGTTTCCAAGTCCTGAATCGACTAATTAATAAAGCATATGGCCGATCAAACACAATAACCTTACCAGAACTTGTGATTCGGTATGCGCATCCCAGACTCTGATAATCCTTGAATCGCCACCAACAAGGAGAGATCCTCCACTTTGTTTCCAATCCAGGATGAGCCCACTTCCCCTCCGCACGTTTATTATCTCTGTCAAGCCTCGGAAAGAACTAACCATCTGCAGCGACCCTTGGTCCAAAGATGGATCATAATTACGGTACAAGCGCACTATGCCATCGGCTGCAAAGGTGTTTAAACAAGACGTATGCGAAGAGGTGATAAGAGCAACCAACCGGAGCCTGCCATGATGATACCGCCTACATCCTGGTTGATGATGTGCAGTGAGGTTATGCCTGTTCCTCTGGGGTTTCCATTGCAGAAGTAATTCAGCCGCTTCCGTTGGGACCAATCCCAAACACTTGTGCGGAGTTAGCAAACAATCATTTTATAGGGAAGTATTGGACGAACCTGATCATGTCCGTGTCATGGGCGATGACGAGATGGGGATCATAAGCATGTAGGGTCATACATAACGGGTTACTATTGACTTGTAGGTTGGCCACTGGGCGATCCCATCGAGAATTCTCTGTACGTCACGATGTCAACCGGACATAGGAATCCCGCTCCAAAACGAAACTCACCCGCCAAGGTCGCTTGCAGCTGTGTTTCCATGGTCACCTGTTCGTTGCGTTGCTGCCTCCATACCTGATAGTTGTATTGAACACTTCCGGGTTCATCTGCCTCCGCTTGCTGCAGTGAACCGCAAAGTCAGAGGGGGGACAGAACGACACAAGTAAGTACAACATACCCTCATCTGTGGCTCTTTGAAGTATTCACAGCACCAGTCGAAGAATGAGCTCTTCAGTGGCAAAATGTCTCGAAGTCCGTTCCCAGTTCCACATCCAAGCGGAACATTACTCCCGTTCGAATCAACCGAGAAGATACTCCCGCTTGGACTATGCTGATCACCACTTGGCCCATGGCCAGGTCCGCCTCTTCTTCCATGTGTCGCCACCCGCCGGCGTGACCGCAGTCGGACCATGTCTTCTTCCATAAGTGCCTCCATGACGTGTGAGGGAAGATAATCTGGGTGTGCTTTGTATTGTGTGGGTGAAGGGGGTTGCGACGCCACAACTGTTAAACTTGTTGGGCTTGGTGTAGCTGGGCGGGAGTAAGGAGACGTGTATTGCGCTAGATTGTAGTTCGGCGAGGGGGGGCGAGAAATGGCAAGGAAGTCAGGGCGGGACAAAGGAGGGATTGGGGAGGGAGGGGCTCGAGTATCTTCCGTCGACGGGAAGGTGATGCTGCCCGTAAGGTTACGAAGTGCATTCGCAAATGAGGAGGTACGTCGAATAGTGGAGGTCACGCCCGAAGAGAACGTGCTCGTCACGCTTTCGCTACGAGTCACGCCCGGGCGGGAAACCACCGGGGATGGCGGATGCTGCATCAGGGGTGATGATTGGAGGGATGATACGCGGGAATGAGTACTGTTTGGACCCGCTCTGGGGTCTACTTGTGGAGGTGGTACATCGAGTGACGTACAGTCGAGGCGATAGAATGGAGATGCCAAGAGTAGGGCCATAACATAGTCTGCAATTGTCTGCGCGAGCGTGGCAACTTCGTGATACGGATCGGTTGTCAATTCCAGGAGGGCGACGAAGATTGTGAAAAATGACGAGAGTAGAACACGATTCTCCTCTCGTGCGCCATCATCATCACCAAAAACCTCTAACCATTCAGCAACGGCAACCGAGGTCAACTCCTCCTCATGGGATTGCGCGCTTGGGTCGGAACGCCCTTTCCTGTCTTCTTCCCAGTAGATCCACGCACAAATCACGAAATAACCCTTCCATTCCTTGACAAGACAGCTGATGAGGACAAGGAGCTCCTTGCGTACCATTGGACTCGCGTCGTCCTTGACAGCAAGTGTAGCACCAGTAGCGACCGCAACTTCCATACGGAAATGAATCCGTTCTTCAAGCTGGTACTGTGTTCCGGTACCACCACCTCCCCGTTTTGTAGTGTTCGCAGATCCGCTAGCGCCCATGAACGTGCCGAGTGCATACAAAGCCGCAGCCCTCACCTCCGGTGAGTCGTCAGACAACATGAGGATTAGTTTATCCTGAGTGCCCTTGTCGACCCCATAAACTTTGATCTCGTCGTTGCCTTCCCATATCTGGGAGATACATAACGCGCACCACTGCCTGAGCAAAAAGTCGCCTTCGTCTAATTTGTCGAAACAATTGTCGAACACGCGCTCCCTCCAGCAGGCCATTTGACCGTTGTAATAGTCCCGAGAGACGGCGGCAAGAATGAATGCACACATAGCCTTGTGTTCCGCACTATTGGGGAGGGCGTGTTGGGGATGGTCTTCTGTGAGAGCTAGAACGTTGGCAAAGTACTTGAAACCTTGAGTATTGTGCAGGTCGATTTGAACGCTTGGGTCAACCGCGAGGATGCGTGCCCAAATGAAGATGAGCACAGGCCGTAGATCTTGACCCGCGGCTTGTAGTAGCTTGGAGATGTATGGAAATATACCGATTGTGAGAACGAGATTGACAGCCCACGGTCCAAGATCAACAAATTGAGACAGAAGGATAAGAGCCCGAAGCCTATGGGGCTGCGAAAGGAGGACTTGAAGAACGATAGGCAGTTGGTCTGGTGGCTTGCGTGGCACGAGGTCTCGGTCAGTTTGATGACCAGCAGGAGTCGAAATTCCGTTAGGGGTGACCGCGGAGCCGTTTGTTACTTCTGTGGTATCGAACGCCCCGCTAGAATTCTGAGGTGGGAGTGACAATGGACCTCGCTTTGTAAGTGCAGAACCGCCTCGAGATATCCAGACCTCAAAAGCCGTAAGCTGGTCCGTAAAGAACCTGCTTGGTATGTATTGGTATGGCTTCTCCATTTGAGGACCGTGGACACCACGCTGGCCAGCCGACCCGCCGCTAGTACCAATTTGCCCCACAGAATTTGCCGCAGTGCCTGAGACTGTGGGGTTCTTCTCAAGTAGCTCGGGAAGTTGTCGCAAACACGTATCGACGGCAAGATCCCACGCGGACCAGAGTGTATGCGTATTCGTAGCGGGGAGAGCAGGGTAAGTGTGTGGGGTACAGTGATAATTTTTCATGATCCTTTCAGCCAGAAGGAAGTTGCGGAATAAAGATGCGATGAGGAGGTCAGAGCGATATAGGCGCGTGAAGACATCTCGAGGGAACATGGTCCATGCGATCGTATCTGTGATGGCCGTGAATATCCAGTTCAGTTCGCCCAGAGGTGTCCTTCTATCCTTGAGGTCACCAGGGAGTTGCATGACCATGTCGGGAGTAATGTTGTTGGGTAGTTGATGGGTCATAATAAAGTATCGGAGTGCGATGTCAATGGGGGAAGTCAGGCAGGAAGTAAAGATGTCAGCGGGGAGCTCCGGACACGAAGGCAATTGCTCGTGTGCAAGACATGCTGCGAGTTGAAGAGAATTCATGTAAGGTTGCATGCCATCGACATATCCACCACGAGTAGTGAACACCTCCTGATCACGGCGCTCAGCGAAGTTGTTGAAGTTAGTGAGGAGATTACCGGCGGCCGAGCAATCCCAGATGTAAACACCCGGGGACCCGAGCCAACTTTGTACCTCCATGAGTGAAACCGGGATATACTGTGTATAGTTACGATTGAAACACCAGAGTTCCCCACTCGTTGTGGGTTTAGGTACGCCGTGCCCATTGTAATAGAAACAAACAGTCTCGTCTTTGGCTTGCTTACGCAGATTCAGGCAAAATCGGCGCAGATCTTCGTACGAAGGATCTAAAATTGGTTTGTAAGGGATCTTGAGACTGAGTCCCTCGAACTGGTGCTGGAGGTTTGTGCCGATAGCTTCCAGAGCTTTATGTGATGGCATTGTGTGTGGATCGACCCAACATTCGAGGACCGCACAGGGATTGGTCTTGATGATATCTGGGGGGTCCACATCTATGTTCAGACATAGTACAAGCGCAGCATTTGCGGTCTTGAGTTTGCCGGGGGCTGAACCGCGCCATGGGAAGAGTTTGGCGCAGCCAGGAGAATGTGGTGCAGGGTTACCACAGGTGAGATGTCGTTTGGCGGACCAATACGGAATAACAGGCAGAGGGTCTGGAAGCGTCTCATCTGAGCCATGATGCCTCCCATTTGGATGGTTTCCTGTGGGCCCACCATGCCCGTCTGCTGTTTGGTTTGAAGATGGGTCGGAGGTGGACGTAGACGTCCAACCTCGCTCGGTGACATTATCGGATCCCATGTCTGGACTTGCCCTTTCTCTAAAACCGGATAGTATGAGAGAATCAATGCCTAAATGCAAGAGTTGACGGAATGCCAACGAACGAACGAAAGTTGTGCGGCCCACCCTGTGTATGATGTCCGTTCTGCATCTTGACATCCAACGAACTGTAATATTATATCCTTTGCCTTGCGCTGCTGAGGGCAGCGAGCCGACAAGATCCCGATGTGCCCTGGTCTACGTCGATGGTGTGCTCGCTGTTGCCCGCAGTGACGAGCCCGGCGTGATGTCGGATGTCACGATGTATGACAGTATGTCACGCCCACTCTAGCACCGCCACCAGCACCAGCACGCCGCCAAGTACGTTCCAGGTCATTTCAAGGGCCAGCAGAAGCAGGCCAGGCGTCGGCCACAAATGTCTGTCATGGAACCTTCAATCGGGGCCCTTGTAGAGATAACAACAGGCAAGGGAATCGTTCGTTTCTGCGGCACAACCTCCTTCGCAGCAGGCAAATGGATCGGCATCGAGCTCTTTGAGCCCAAAGGAAAGAACGACGGTTCTATCAACGGCATCGTGTATTTCTCTTGCAAGCCGCTTTATGGCGTGTTTATTCGCCCGAGCCAAGTCAAGATCCTCGCAGCTGAACCTGATCAGCCGCCAGCGAACGTAAGGCTTCGTCATTCCACACCGATATCTGACAGACATCGTACATCTGATTCAGCGTATGCAGCCAAACATCTCACGTTCTGTAGCAAGCCATCAGCGCACCCCGAGCGCCGGTCTCACTCGGCCCACCGCATTACGCTCTGCAACCACAAGTGGCACCTCCTCCCGGTCGTCAAGCCCCGTCAAGCCTCCACTACCCGCGGCCTCCCTTCTCTCACCACCCGTCGGGTCAAGTCCGCACGCATCCCGACTCGCACCGCCATCCTCCCCTGTGAAGCGCATCCCGTCTCTCTCCCTCCAGCCACGCAGGTCCTTTCCTCGCCAATCTACGCTAGACGGCGCACCGCCTAGCCCGTCTGTGTCCTCTCCACGCAGCTTTGCACCGCCAGTTCTCCCCCCATCATCATCTCCATCGCATGAAGCATCCGCCACTGTCCCTACCTCAAAGACGACCATAGCACCCATTGCTTCCCAGACCGCTTCTCAGTCACAGCTACAGCCTCTTTATCAATCTCCAGTGTCAGAACCTACCTCTCTACCTCCTGCTCAAATAACACCATCATCATCCTTGACGAGTGCGCCGGTGCATGCTACCCCCTCTCTGGCTCGTGGATCTGGGGACGGCCGAGTGGTTTCGATAAGAGAGCCGTCGTCACCAATTGCCACGGTGAGCCTTGGTTTTATGCAGTGCGTACCTCTGCTTACCTAACAGTACAGCGGACGGCGGACGATGTTGAGCTCCAAGAACTTCGTGCTCGCGCTCGAGTAATGGAGGCAAAGCGGGCAGATGATACTCGCCATATACGTGAGCTCGAAACGCGTCTATCTGAAGCGGAATCTTTTGTAGCCCTACGCCCGAAACTTCAGGCCAAACTCAATCAGCTCCAAACCGAGCTTATTGCCACCCGACGCGAATTATCCGATGCCCAACAGCTTGCTCAGCTCTCAGACAACAGGGGGATTGACGCTCAGGAACAGTTGGAGATGGCCATGCTGGATAAAGAGGTCGCAGAAGAGAAAGCCGAGATGGCGGAGACTGAATTGGAGGAGGTAAAGGAGAAGTTAGCTCAGTTGCAGGTGGAGTTGCAGGTGCTGAGAGACGGTGGTGGTGAGTGTGTTGGTCGGTTGAAAAATATTATGACGTCGACGATGAACCAGCTGCTGAGGAGGGTGATACAAACGCGAAATCTTCACTTGCATACATTCAGCTTGAAAAGCAGAACGAACGTTTGAAGGAGGCACTCATATGGTATGCACCATGCTATCATCATTATCTGGTCTTTAACCCTACTCAGCCTCCGAGACATGTCACAACAAACCGAACAGGAGCAGCGTAGACGCATTGCCGAGATGGAGAAGGACATTACGAGCGTTGATGATCTTCAAGGTTCGCCCCATCAGATTTTCTCCGTGCTGCCCCTAACGCATAAGCATGTGATAGGACAATACGAAACAGCTCTGATCAAGCTCTCTAACGCCGAAACACAGATTGACGATCTTAAAGCCCAGCTTGATGACGCCCTAGGAGCAGAGGAAATGCTTGTACAGCTCACAGAGCGGAACCTGATGCTCGGAGAAAAGATTGAAGAAATGCGCATAACGATTGAGGACCTCGAAGCTTTGAAGGAACTCAATGATGAGCTTGAGGAGAATCACATTGAGACGGAGAAATCATTGCAAGAGGAGATAGGTATGTATTGTGCTATTTTATACAAGTCTGACTGACGTGATTCTTGATTACAGACTCGAAGGACTCACAAATCCGAGACCACCTGCAAAGGATTTCGACGTTGGAAGACGCCTGTCAGGACCTGGAAAATACCATAGCACAGTTCCGAGAGCTTGTGTTACAGCTTCAAAGGTAATATTCCATCCCGTAATCCTGTATCGACCCTCAGCGACCTTGTGCAGTGAACTTGATAATCTGCGCACACAAACCCAAACCGCACAGCATGAGTCCGCCACGGCAGCGTCGCAAACAGCGGCAATGATGTCCCTCAATCTCAAGCTCCAGTCATCCGCGGCCAAGAATCAAGCGAAGATCGTTGAGCTCGAAATACGCAAGCTGGAAGCAAAAGAAAGCAAGGAACTACTTGGAATTGTACAGGTAACGTTTGAGTTCATTTCGGCTTTTTAGGGGGCGTTGAGTCAGCGACCTAGCCGTATCTGCCTCAACTCTACGTAGAGAGTGACAGCGACGCCACGAACTGTTACTTATTCTTCCAACGAGTGGGGCTGAAGATTGACCTTATCAACACTGTCGTTGGACAAGCTCACGGGCTTCCCGAGTCTCTCAACGGAAATGTGTCTGAAACTATCGTGGGTATTTGTGAGGTGCGTATGGCTGCTTCGGCCAATCATCATACAAATAACACGAATTTGTAGATGAGGGGTCGAGCTGCTGGCCTAGCTATCCTCTGCAAGCGCTTCGCTGCGATCCTTCGCCGCTGTGATCCAACCTCATTTTTGAACATCGGCCGTATCTACCCCGAGATTGCTCCCATAGAGAAACGTATCGATATGCACATTGATCTTCTAAGACGTGATGGATTCCGTGAGATGGAATTCGTTAGTGACATTGTGAAGTGAGTGCCCTGTGTTTCGGAAGTTGCAAGTAATCTAACACACATGTGATTCAGGTTGCAAGCGCAGTTTGACCATCTTGCCGAGACCTACTTCAACGGATTCGATCACGATTTGGGTGAACGCGAGTTGGGGTATGCCCTCTCGTTTGACTATGATCTTGATGTGTTTGCTGCGTCGATTGGTGTTGTTAAGACCTCGGTCGCAGCTGTCCTACGAGATGAAGACGTGGTTCTCGAAATGGGTGGATACGATCCGGAGCCTGAACTCTTTGAGCCTCTTCAAGAACTTCTCAACCAATGCAAGAGCGCAAAGGTCCTCTCCAAGTCGGTATTTTGCAACCATGTTCATTCTTTTTCGGAAAGTGATTCAATGACCTTGAATAGGAAGCTCACGAAACGCCTGGAAGACGTCATACAGGACTCGACGGCAGTGAAAGCACATCTCGTAGGACAACTGAAATCATTGAGCAATGCCGTTCCCGAGCTCGTCAACTTTGGTATCTCCGTGCGCCTAGTTCCGTTACGTCTTGCTATAGCTGTTTGCCAACCAGCCCACAGCTTGCTCAACAAGTCATCCCTCACCTCAGTGATGCCCGAAGTGCCAAGTCCTCGTTCCAGCTCGCTGCGGTTATTTCGTATGTCAAGCAAACAGCCATGTCGACGGTCGCAAAGGATCTTCGCCCTGGTACATCTTGTTGGGAGGCGGTCGGTGAAGCAATCGCACAAGTCGCAGCAGAGTGCAATAAATTATTGCCCCTTGCGCTTGACGCAGAAAACGTTTACAAGAGTATGCTCCCTCTTTGTGTCGTCCACCGTCTCCTGATTATTGTGGCCATGTTCGACAGTCACTGGTACTGCACCCTGGATTATACGGGTCGACGAAATCCGGGCAAGCACGGCGGTCAACGTCGAGGCGGAGCGCAAGGCTGTACAGTTGCAGGACGAGATTCAGGGCCTTGTCCGAAGTCTCAAGTCGAGAGACCAGAAAATTCAGGAGTCGACCGTCAAAATCGAACTTATGGAGCGCCGCATGGAAGCGAGCAAGAAACAGTCAGATGCAATCGCTGAGCTCGAAACCGAGCTCTCGAAAGCGAGGAAACAGGAACGGGCATACGAGGAAGCGATGGAGCAGCTGCAGGCCGACTTGGATGCCCTCGAGCAGGACAACGCCAAGCTGAAGACTATGGCCGCACCAGAGAGACAGGGTGCGGGGTTCACAGCATATATGCTATACCGAAATCTTGACGGCTTTTCGTTCGATAGTCCCTGGACATCAACCTACTGAATCAGATAGCGTGCCCATTGAAGGAAGCTTCGAGACGTCTCATTTATTGGACCAGGTGCGTTTTACGGGACAACGCTCACAAATGCTGTTGTATCTCATCCCACCCGCAGATCGACGCGCTCCGTGGAACGGTACGATTCCTACGGACAGAGAATTCGTATCTCAGGGGCCAAGACTTGCTAAAGGAGATCCGGGCGCTACCTCCTCTACCAGAACCGGTCCGCCCGCCACCCACGCCGCCTCTAGATCCGTCGACGCTATCCGATTCCGAAGAGTCTGAGACGGACCTTCCGTCTCCGCCGGTGAGCATCCGCAGCCTGGCGACCGAAACGAAGATGCTCTACCGGGACGTCATCAAGTTTTCCTCCTCGCCGCGCGTCGTCGACCTGGCTGCGCTACACGCGAAGCGCACAGAAGGCGGCGAGGGCAAGACGACAACGAGGGGGTGGATACGGCGCAAGGACATGCCTGCGCAACAGGTGCTGGAGCGCAAGATGGAGGCGGAGCGACTAAGCAGACGAGTAAAAGGATTGATGGACCGTGCCAGCGCGCTACGATAAATCGGGGACTGCTGTCATCCCGAGGGAGAAATGCATGTACGGGTTTGACGGAGATTGGACCATGAAGTACAATACAGCGGTCTAGTAGTTTAAGAAATAAATTAATCGCGAGTAGCCCAATGTATCCAGTAAATCGTCACCGCATCGTTATCGACTTTGTATACTATGGTCGTATCTCTCGGAGAGGAGGCGGCTCGAAGTCCCAAGATTCCGATATGAAGTCGGTCATGAAAGCTATATACAGCGGTGATATTAGCAGGTCGACATGGTTCGGGGTTGTATAGGTCAAGATTTCGACTCACGTTTCACACTCGACGAAAAACAAAAACCAACCATACAGATTTTGACAAATCTGTACGTAGCGTGCCGCACCGCCCAACAATAAAGAAAAACTTCACTTTAGAGGCGCTTTATGTCCAACGAAGACCAGGCAACATTTCCTAATTGTCGAATCTGGTCGAAAAAAAAAAAGAAGAAAATAGGTCATCAAGGAACCCTTACCAGACTTCGCGATCGGAAGGCCGGTCAGCATGGCGGTCTTGGTTGGCACCATCAGTCCCTGCTCCCCGCTGCATACAATCCCGCGACCAGGACAATGGAGACAAACGAGGCGAGTATGGCACTAGGGCAGACAAGCCGGTCGAGGGTTCGAACCCTGCCGCCGAGTGGGCATGACGTCGCCACAACAGGAAATGCGAGAAAAATAGTGAGAATTGCTGTATGTGCAGGTATCTTTGGATAAACGACAGGCAGGGACCGTGGTGGTAAAAATATCGCCGGAAGAGAAAGAGGACACCGGCGTTCAAGTTGAACGGTGGGGGATACCGGAAGTTTGAATTAGAATGCCAACGCTGAGTCAAGGAATGCTCGTAAAGTGCAGCATGGTCTTGCGTTCCGTCCGTGTTCAATTGCGTACCGTTAGCAAATTTTTCGCCGAGTGATCCGGGCCCCGTGTGGGTTTGGATGCCTGCGATGTAGATTCTGAATCGTCATCAATGCCACGTTCGTCGCTCACGGAAAGCCTGCACATGTCCAACTCGCTGCCCGAACAAGGCGACCCCAAGTCAGAAGGGAACATGCAAAACGCTTTGCGAATTTCAAGAACTCCCCTAAATGCACTGGTAGATTGCGCGTTCGTTCAAGGAGTCATCAATCCATCCAAGCCGGCGGGGTCGTTTCCCGATCATCGAGATGAAGCGTGGTTGTGGATGCAGAATCCTCCCAGGGGGGCGAGAGCCAGCGTTCCAGAAAACTAACGCGCTAGTTAATATCGGTTCGATCCAGCCGCACCGCCTGATACCGTGTTCCGAGCCCGTCGGTGAACGTGCTGGGCGGCACGGTGGACAAGAATATACCGGGTGTGCGAATCTCCAACTCCCAGATCCATCCGGTGAGCCTTGATACGGGTTGTTTTGACCATCCGAGCAGCCTCAAACGGGACCGGTGCGGCGCTGATTTTGGAGCGACCATTCCTTCATGCCCGAGTGTCGACCCAACTTCGGATTTGCCATTCGGATCCCACCGACGGCGATCGTCATGCGCTCTCGTCAGACACGCTACTAGCTGCCACCTCTGGGAGACGATTAATATGATCAAAGGAGATAAATGGATGAGTTGCTACATCGACAGGCTTCTTGCCCTTCTACCGTCGTGCCGCGATGTAGATGCGAGGGAATGCCAATGAAATCGCAGCCACGTAAACGCGGAGGTCGAGACGTATGATTTCACCATTTGAATGTAGTGGCGATCGAAAGAAATCACTTTTCTTTGGCCACGATTCGTCAGGATGACGAACCAACAGTCCCGTCCGACAGCGAAGACTTGATGGACAAATGCCATTCTGCTGTTTGTCATTCATGTCGGTGCTTTTGTCGGGGTTTACTGGATGCCCCCGACACGCGCCGCCCGAGCGACGCTATAGATGTCTTTCATGCCCTGGCAGTCGGCCACCTTTGGGTGAGCACGGACGAAATAAACAAGGGTATGTGCACTCACCATCGTATAAAGTGACGATCAGTTATCACAGGCTCTATAGACTCGCCACCCCTTGCATGCTGACCGATTGCAAAGTGGTGGTAGGCCCATGATCTCGCCACCCAGAGAGGAACATTGACGAAAACGCAGGTACCTTGAACACCGTCTCTATCATGCAAAGCGTCCTCTTCACTTTGTAAATGCTCTCATCAGAACCCAAAAATGCTTTACGGATGACCTATACACGGCGCGTGAGCACCGAGATCTTTCTTTTCATCGAAAGAAGCGCATACATTGACCTTGTTGCAACCCAGGGATACGCAGCAACGCGAAAGCTCTCGTGTTCCCACACAGGAGGGATTCTATTCAAACCGAAATACGAGCGCCCCACCGCCGTCAACCAGGAAGATCTAGACAATGATCCGGGTGAGCGAGAAACGAAATACATCCGATCTCCCGTCCTGATCAGAGCATGTCAAGTCGTCCACTTTTAATACAAGCATCATGGTCAGTGCGCTGTCGCGTTGTCGTTCCGGGCATGTGTTCGGGCCTTTCAGTCCCGATCGCATTCATTCTTGGTTGTGTCGTTCCAGTTCCCCTGGTGTGTTCCGGGGAAGACAGTACCGGAGGGGTCATCTACGGAGGATTCGTAACCAGATTGGCGAACAAGGACTTGCGACCTCACATCTCCTCCCCAAGTCTGGCACGCTACTTTTTCAGCGAATTCGTGAGTAGAAAAAAAAAATACAGTTCGGATACCTCCAAATCAAGTGACCAACAGGTTAATGCACTGGAAAGGCCCGTAGCCATACTTGGACGAACACACGTCCATGAGATACATGGCATACTGCTTCCCCCTCTCATACCCTTGAGTAGGGCCAGAATGGCTCGATCTTCCAGTTATTGAGCATCCTGACTAACGAAAGGGGGAAACCACAATTCCGTGCGTCATCACAGCCTGGCGTACGATCCCTGAACCTTTTTTAATTTTTGTGTGATCAGCGCTAGCCATGTCAGATATGCGACCCGCTCCCCTTTTCGACGACACGCTCACCTCTGGGCTGCGTCGAAACGAGTCACCCACGGTCTCCACCATCTCGGTCTAGTCACGGCCCTCTGACGCGCGCGCGTCTAGGAAGACACCGACAAAGCTCGGCGCTACGTGAGACAGAAAGCGCTGGGAAAAGACGACGAACGCTGGAGTGGGGGGAAAGAGTGGACGGTCGCGCAGGTGCGCATGCAGTATGCCGCTTCGAACCTGACGGCGCGTCTCGTCGCCGTCGACGGCTTCGTGGTGGACGGCGTGACCAAGCATCTCAAAGAACGCGCAGTGGGTCGGGACGTAGAACGCCAAGCCTGACTTGTACGAGAAAGCCAGGGGCCGCAAAGGTGCCGCCATTCAAAGCATGCTGGGTGAAGTGTCGTGGCGAGATGCAAGCTGGGCCCTTTGGTGGGGGACTGAATGGATTGCAGAGCAAAGGACGCGTGGATCGCGCGTGGCCAAGCTGAATGCCTTGTGGATATCGCTGTTAGCCCGAGACCAGAGCGAAGCGGGACGTTCTCGTCGCGGCACGTTATAGAGTAGGTACCCTGTCGACCGAGAGCGAGCATTCAGGATGGAGTAGCATTTTCGGAGTATCCTGTGCTGCATGTGTTGGTGAAAACGAGCGTCTGACCAGGTCGTCTTTGCATTCATGGCTGGCACAGACACCTTTGACCTCGAGGCGCTCGTCCACCTCGAACAAACGTCCGCCATCTCCTCCCCATTGTTCACCCTAGACCGACGTCCTCTCCCAGGTTCTACGACGCTGGCTACACGGACGGCTTCGCCCACGGCCGGGTCCACGGCCTCATCGAAGGACGCGCGCTCGGGCGCGAAAAGGGCTTCGAGATCTGGGAAGAGATCGGGTTCTACCAAGGATTCGCAGCGACGTGGAGCGCCATCTACGCTCAGCGTCCTGCCCACGACGATCCATCCAGGTGCCGTCCCCTTTTTTGACGTCGCCCCAGAACGCGCACGCGCGGTGGTTGTGGTGCTGATTGGACGCTTCGCCTCGTTCTATAGGCGTGCTGTGCATCACATCCAGCATCTTCTCGACCTCATACGCCAGTTCCCGACGGTGAACCCGTCGGCGACTGCGTCGTCGTCCGAGGATGAGATCGATATGGCGAGGCTGCAGCGCCAGATTCGTTCGCGGTACAAGGCGCTTTGCGCCTCTCTTGGCGTCCGGCCCACCTTACGTGTCGGCGCCGGGATTGCGGGCGAAGATGTTGGAGAAGCGTATGCGCCAGCCGGTTCGAGTGCAAAGCGCGACGTTTGGACGTTCGAGAACGATGTCAAGGGTCCGACAGTACAAAGACTGAGTTTCTAGAATTGATCGCAGCTGCCTACGATCCCACCAACCGCACCGAACAGGGCCGAAGTCTGCGTATAGCTCTTTGCAACATGGTGAGCACCACAAACAAGACCATTTATCGAGAGCAATGCTTGACTGGGACAAGAGGGGTAATACAGCGTCAGAGCCACATAGAGGGGAAGCGGTATGGAAATATTGCGTGGAAATGCCAAAGGACATAGGAAAGGGAAACATGACATGTTTTCGATACATTGTATGATACACAAGGAACCAAGTGCTTTAATGCCCGCAACAAGTCGCGAAACCGTTCGTTCCGTTCGTGCCATTCGTGCCATTCCGGTGATGCCCGTTCGTGAACGCAGGTGTGCTGTGTACGTCATTGGCGCCGGGAACGTCCATGCTCGGGTTCTTGACGAAGAAGTTGTTGGGTTTGAAGAGGAGGCTGAGGTGCTCCACGGGCATACTGCGAAGCCAAACACCAGTCAGTATGACGTTTGTGAACGAGAATCAAACACTGACACTGGCCAGTCTTCCGGGCGGGGAATGTGCGTGGTGCCTGCAATCATTGCAAATGAGTCGCGTGCGAAGAACGGGAGTAGGAGGTGCACACACCGACAGTGAGGTAAAGCACGATGTCCTCGTTGTCGATGCTCCCTTGTCCTTCTTTGACCCATCTGCCAACAGAATCCTCGGGCTCCCCTCGAGTCTGGGGTACATACTTTCCACTGGGCCACATCCTTCCACCCTTTGGTCCTTCGATATCCCTCACGACCCAGAGGGCCTTGTGCGCAAATGAAGCACGGCGAGCAATCCATGAATCACTCTTTGACAAGAGAGGAAGCACACCTCCCTTCATCCCAATCTGATACGACGACGGCTTCCCCGAGGCATAATGCGTCCTGTTCGGATTTGCAATCTTCCATCGACGTTCGGCAGCCCAATCAAAGTCACGCGCACCGTCCTGGACTTGGTCTTGGAGAACGCGCTCCTTGACATGGAAGGCGTTGCCCGCAAAGTTCTCTTTCGACCCGGTCGGCGCGTCGAGAGAGACGATGTCGGATTCGATGACAGAGTTGCAGATGCCGTCGAGCATGGGGTCCACGCGGACGGAGAAGATGTGTTGGTGGAAATGCGCGTTAACGCCTGGTGCAACGACAGTCCCATAAGGACTCGGTTCGTTAGGACCAGCAACGTAGACTTGTAAAATTCCACTAAGACGGATCTCGAATTCGATGTTGCCGTCTTGGTAAAAGTAGTAGTTCCAGATGTACTCTGATGGGTGCCCGTCAGCGACAGCGCCAGAGAAATGAACATGATCTGACCATAGTTGGCAAGGGTGCAGACCATGCTTACGACGAGACGCCTGCTGCGTACGGTATGCGAACGGCCCCCTGGACGGTAGTCGGTGTGCTTCCAGAGAACACCAGCATCTTCCTCATGAATACAGATCGCATTCTTGATTACGAACGCAGTCCCGGCATGAGTGACGTAGGCGCCGGGCTGAGACGGCAATCAGCCAAGGTTGGGGACGATTCCAAATTGACGCACCAGGTAGTGGATCTTTCCCAAGCAGTCGCACCCAAGAGAGAGGTCGTTGGCCATGGTGCCCATGCCGTATTCACCACTGAAAGTAGGTCAATCGATGACCGACGCTGAGTGAGCCGATGACCTGCCTATCAAACGCAAACTTGCGGGAATGAGGGAACTCGGGGGCCGCGTAGGGTACGACCATCTCTGCGAGACTGAGACGATAAAAGATGGGTCGAATCTCTCCATCGTCGTTGTAGGTGATGGTTGAAATCGCAACGCCCTCGCGATGGCTGAAAGCTAATGGAAGGTCAGGACGCCTTTGGCACGAGACGAGGAGCGCTGACCGATGTGCATTTTCCATTTCTGCCACTCTAGAGTGTGTCCGTTCATCTTGAAAGACACGCCGTCTGGCTGTAGGATGTGTAAAGGCTTGACGTCCTGGCGCGGCTGGTATGTGGGGTCTGTGTGTTCCATCAAGTCCGGGAGAAAGTCAAACGAAGTGAGGGGCGGCGCTATGCGTTGGCGATTTGAATTGGCAAGGGATTCATCAGACAAGGGAAGAGGCTCTGTCGTGTCGACGGAGAGTTCGACTGCGCCATCTTGGGTGTGCCTATACCCAGGAGGAAAGTCGATCTGAACGACTTTTTCAGCAACCGAGTCAACGATGGGCGTGAAATCCTAGAATGAGAGTCAAAAATGGCATGAAAACGGTCGCTAAAGAGACAAAGATTGACAAGAGGGTGCGCGTAGAGATTGTCGTGCTCTGAGAAGCGTGCAAAGAGAAGCGCTTGTTGGAGGCGCTGATCTTTCGGGTAGCGTTCATCGTAACCAATCGCCCAGCCATCGGCGAAGATCTGGTGGGGCTCGACACCTGGGGTGGTGTGAGCTGTCGGTGTGCGGGGCGGGAGGGAAGGGGACTGACCGACTTGTTTGGCGAAGGCCTGGACCTTGGGGTCATTGCGGACGATGACTTCGCACAAGGCGAGCTCTTCGGGGGTGATCTGGGGTTCTGCGCCCTCTGGAATCCGATCGAGGGACTCGACTTCCCACTCGCCACCGTGGAGAGCGAGGATCGCGTTGTAGCAGCCACTGAAGGGAACGGTGTCAGCGATCGGGTGCGCAGACGGGGCACTCACCCGTTGATGACGTCGAGAAACTAGGGACGTGTGAGAATGCGGACGGCACAAGGGAGGACGGGGCGCACGTCGGACTCGGCCTTTCTGGTGACGTCGACGGGAGGCCCAGGTCTGCCGCCGGGAGCGAGGGGGATGCCGAGGGCGGCAAGGACGGTTCTTTTCGGCGGCGGGAGGAGCGCGCATGTGATGAAACGAACAGCCTTGATGGGCGTGTTGGCCGTAGTGTAATGTCTAATGGCGAGGGTGACAGCATTAATCTAAATGCGACGTGCGAAAGAAGTGAGGGCAATGCGGGGCAGGGCCAATCGGAGGACGGACCTCGTCGGGGGAGAGCGGGTCGAGCGGGTGGGTGGACTTGGCAGGCTTCGTCGCAAAGGGCCCGTGCAAGGCTGTGGGCGACGCAATGAGGGCGGCGGGGGCCATTGTCGAGGGGGAGACCGAGGCTGATCGGCCACTGGAGGAGCGGACCCGACCCACGCCTTTATACGCCTGGGAGTCCCCTTAGCCCGGCTCGCTTAGATAACTGGCAGCCTTTCCCCGCAATGGACGTCTGCCGTCTTGCCCGCAGTACGCCCGCCCTCGTACGTATCCTGCAACGCTGGGCCGCCTGTGGCAGCTGGTGCACACGCACGCACGCACGCACGCACGCCCGGGCCAGACCAGCGACGAGTCCGACGCGGAGGCGAACAACGCGACCGTGCGAACCGGTTCGGCATCTTATCGCGGCCGCTTTCGCACGCCCCATCAAAAACGGAGGCCACGAGGCCGGGAGCCGAGCAGGACGAAGCGACGGCGCCGACGAGCTCGCCGTCGGGGACAGCGGCGGGCGGGGGGCGGGTCCCGGCTAGCGTTGGATCTGGTTGTATGTAGTGCACCGTTGTGGGACGAGTCGTGCCATGGCAACGGCCTTGCGCATGCGCGGCGGCGACAGATCCACATCCAGCGCACCATGACCATCGAGAGCACCCAGCACGACCTGCCCGCGCCCTCGCCCACCGTCTACTCCCCCGGGGCGTCCCCGACGCGCCAGGGCAACCCAGCGGACCCGCCGGCGGACCAGAAGCCAAAGAGGAAAAAGAAAAAAAAGGCCAACAAGACCCCCGACGCCCCGCCATGCAAGCCGGTCCCCGACGCAGACCGCGCCCCCGTGCTCTGCATCAGCAGAAACAAGCACTGGAAGTACATTAGCTCGTACCACGTCAGTCCCCTTCTCCCCTCCTTCTCCACCTTCCCGTCGATCCATCTCGTCTTCCCACCTCCACTCCCCACCAGGGTCCCTGGCTTCAGCTCCCCCTCGAGCTCCTCGAGTCCCTCCTCGTCCTCAACCTCGACCCGTCTGCGCTCTCTCACGCCAAACCGCCCTCGCAGGCCCTGTCCCGCACTGTTGGCTCACCCCACCTGGCCTTCCACGCGCGCACCCAGCCCCGTCTGCGCGACATCGACCGAGGGCCGCACACAATCTCTCCCCCGAGCTCACCCCGTCGTGGCCCCAATCCCTTGCATGCGTCATATCACACTGCCTCCACCCCACCTCTCTCGCCCATATCAGGCAAACCAACGCCACCGCCCATCGATCCAGGCGTGTTCCGCAACGTAGCATCGATCCGGCGCTTGATCGACGAGGCAGCCGAGCTCTCCGTGCGTGCTTCGTCTGGCCTGTCTTCTGCTGCTGCTGCTCTCGGCTCCCTCCGTGGCGGGAACAATGGCACTTGGCCAACGGCACAGAACCTCGGCCTCGACGGCTCTACCAACATGAGCAATGGAAGAAACGTCGTCATGAGCGCCATGCGCATACATCGCCTCCGCGCTCTCGCCGTGCAGAAACTTGCCGCCGCTTACAAGGCCGACGAGATCGCCAGCAGCGTCATGGTCATGCAGGGCGGCAGCGTGTTTGACGACGTCGCCGAAAGAGTCCTCAGACACGGTACGTCGTCGCTCGTCCCTGCCACCCCGTCGCGTCCAAACGTGTGGCCATAGATCCCAACGACGCTGACGCCAAATACGTTCACTTTTTTCACGAAAAGATACCCTCTCGGTGCGTGAACCGTGTTCGACCGGTGCCTCTTTGACGCTTGGGACAGTGCAAACAGACAATTGGCCGAGTCCACCACCACCCAGGTGTTGGACGAGCTCATTGCTACGCATCCGCAGCGACTCGAGTATTACCGCACCCGAGGCATCGTGCACTGTTTCCGCGACGAGTACACCCTTGCTGCCAAAGACTTTACATACGCCCTCAAGGAAGCCCGCACTGCGCGCAAGGGTCGGACGGCGCACCGCAGCATCACGTTACCGTCCGAGTCACGCGGAAAGGGCGGCAAGAAAAAAAAGGGCTCCAACAAGACCAACGGGCAAGCGCCGCCGAACGGCACGAGCGATCCGTCGGAAGCATCCACCACCGAGGGACCGGACGGGGATGTACCCTTGGTACACCCGTCCGCTTCACCCGATGCACCAGATCCTATCGAACCCCAATTGCTGTTCTTGAGGGGAGCGACCTATCTGCAGCATGCTCTGTATCTTATCGAGTCCACGATTTTGGAACTCGAGGGCGTAAGCAAGTCGGGCTCCATCTCCGACGGTGCCGAATTGCGCCTATGCTATCTCCTTAACGGCCGTTATGGCGGTGTCGAGATTGCGAACCCGGATGGCCCCTTGGGGAAGAGCGATAGCCCAAAGGCGCGCGCTTACAGAGGCGTGTTGGGAGAAGAGAGCTTCCGCGAGGACATTGCTGGATATCTGCGCAAGTGCATCCGGGATCACGAACGCTTTCTCGCACACTTTGACACTCTCGAAGGACCGCCACCGATCACGGGCAGAGAGACACTGGTCGACCTTTCTCAAAGGGTCGAGATCGCATTTTTACTGTCCGAGATGGCACGCCATGGGAACCACAGCGGGGGGACGGCAGGTCTTGGTGGAGCCGAGTCCAGCCTCCCGCTCATGTTCACCACCTACCATCCGCTGCTCGTAGAGTCCCTGTTCACGATTCTGATCTGCCAGCTCATGCTTGCGGAAATGCCGACGCTCTTGGCGACGTTTGTACGCGCGGCCGTTCTTGTTGATGGGCTCGAGGGATACCCCGTCTTCCTTCCCCCGCGGTCCATGGCCCAGGCCGAGTTCATCGAGGTGCTCGAGCGCCTCGCGTCGGGCTGGGAAATCGGGATCCAGCCCCACTCGGCGGCGATACACGCCGGGCCCACGCCCGTGGCAGCGACAGCAAGAGGAAGCGGCAGGCTCGCCATAGAGGCACCTCCATTGTCGCCCTCCGGCTCTCTGCTCGAGGTCATGTCCACGTCTTCGTCGGGCGAGGCCGCCGACACCTTTTCTGGTGCCACCCCGTTTGCGTCGACGTCGTCCGCTGCTGTCAAAGGCGCGCCTGCCATGACGATCGCCCTCCTGTCGTCGTCAAACACCCCCGGGCGCGATACGCCCTCGTCTCCCAAGCCGGCCCGCGTCGACCTTGCCGAGACGCTCGACTGCGCACGCATCCTGCTCTGCCCGGTCGCGGCGAGACAAAGGGAGCGCGCTTCGCAAGCAGCAGCAGGCGCAGCGGGGACGGAAGGAGGGCCGAGCAACAACGGCGACAGCAGCCAGAAGAAGCCGTTGAACATCAACATACCGCTTCACGGCCCCCGGGTGGAGATCATCCTCGCCTGGCTCGCCGCCGTTCATTTGGTGGAGTTCGAGAGCGTCGCCTGAGGTATATGTATTGGCGATTCCCTGAGCTTGTGCGTGCGTGCGCGCACGGACGGGAACGAGATCTCGACACCGACAACAAGGCAAGAAATCGATTAGAGAGCGGCAAGGAAGAAAAGAATACTGATTTAGTGGGCGCGTCATGTTCCTCCCGGCGATCGATGGATTCAATGGACTAGTTCATTTGGATCGAGAGTATATATTGCGTTCATGATATCAGCTCCCCACCCTCCTTCCCATTCCGTCTAAATATACTATCACTACGTCGAGAGGGCGAGTGGGCTACTGATGGAGGAACGTTTGATGGGCGAAAACGAGCCACCACCCTAGCATGCGCCGGCTGCATGTCTGGCCTCGAGGTCTTTGGGGGAGGCGGAAAGAAGGGGTGAGGGTGGGAGCAGACGGCATGCGCATCACCGTTCCTTGCGCGGCGAGCACGTCATCCCGGCATTCAAATCCTCTCTCGCCTCCCGTGCGAACGGCTCGATGTACGCCATCACCCAGGGGGCGACCACCCCCACCGCAGCGAGCAGGACGAGGACGAGGACGCCCACGGTGGGGAGGAGCGTCGCCGGGAGGACGCCGAGATAGGCCGGCTCGAGGACGAGCACCAGAGGCACCGCGCCGCCGTCTCCGACCCTGCCTCGTCCTCGGACCCGCCGTCGGCCCTCGTCGCTTGACGATGACCCCGCTGCTGCTCCTGCTCCTTCCCACGCCGCGCGCGAGGAGGGTGGCGATAAACCGGGCAGGCCGGGTGTGGGAACACCGGCGTTCACGGCGCGGATGCGGGCGTAGCGGGCGCGCGTGGTGGTGGTGCGTGGCGGGTCAGCGTGGTCTGCATGGTCGGGTGCACCGTGCGGTCGTGCGAGGGCGAGCAGGTCCTGCGGGGTGTACAACGCGATCGCCACGTCCACGGGAACCTGGCACACACATCGAGGGTTGTGGTGGGATGCGGCTGGGACCGAGATGGGAAGGAGGGAGGACACACTTACAGAAGCAGGCCAGGACAGACGCAGGGTGAAGGTGGAGTGGGATGCCCATGTTTCGTCGTCGAGATCGAGGAGGACCCACAGCTCGTGGGGGCACGAAGATGGGACAAGGGGTTCTGAGTCGTCTCCGACATGTTCACACACTTGATGGAGGGGTGTGTGAAGCGCAGCAGGCTCGAGCGTCCATTGCCGCTCATTATCTGAGGGATGGAGCGTCGACCTGGCCAGGATGAAGCGGCGTGAGTAGGCTCTCCCGCATGTGGGCGAGAGACGCACCAATTTCCGACGAGGACATCTAAACGAGGATCAGTCGTACGCACTCGAGAGGACGAGAAGCTGATAATTTCCGTGTTGGCGGCGACGTCGTGACATAAAAAGGGCAGGACGAGGATGAGACGGAGCGATCGCAGCCAACCGAACAAGTTCAAGACGTTCATGTGGCGACGTGGCGTCGTCGGGCGCTCGCTGTCAAGCCAACGGGCGTACGCTCTGGCCAGACGGAGCAAAGCAACTCAATGCGCCGATCGCCGTGTCAGCCTAATTCGCATCGCGACGAGCCTACATTCACGGAATGGCTCATAGGGTTACTACCGAATGAATTACAACCTTGACACTATCTGCACGAGGCATCAAGTATGAAGGGCAAGTCCGATATGAATGGGCGGCCATCTGCGAATGGCAGGCCCATAGGCGCCACCAACAACAAGCTTGGCTCAACCGTCACGGACTTTCAAGACGTAGCTAACCTTGATTTTCATTCTTGGTGAAATCTAGATGCGGTGGGAACCCACACTCTGACTCACCTTCGATTCTCAATCTGTGCATCTTTCCCAGCAAACGGTCCATGCCGTCTTGCACGGCCCTGAACCTTATTACGCCACACCTCTCGCTCTCGACATGCTGGCACAGGGCACTCAGCGTGTTGAATCTCTCGAGACATGTCGACAGAGGGCAGTGGTATATCCTTTCGTCGTGTCTTGGACTCGCGAGATGACGGTTGAGATCGTCGAGCGCCCGGAAAGTCTTGTGGCAGAGTACGCACTCGTACGCATCGCCATTCCACGACCGCGCTGTGGCGATATATCGAGGGCCGTTATCACCATCGGTGAGCAGACGCCGCGGGTCGGTGATAATGTGGTGTTCATCTTTCTGCCGGATCCATCGTCTGACCGTATCACGGTCGACGCGAGACGTGCACGTCCCGGATTCGAGATGAGATATCATCGCTGATCTGCTAACAAAGCCTCGCGTACAACCACGGAATGGGCACGCCACGTCCTCTGGGCAGTGTAGCCTAGATTTCATGTGCTAAGCCAGACATCAATGAGCTGTCAAAATCGTCAACTGTCAATGCACCGACCATACGCAGGTTGTTCTCGGAGTTGAAAACACGCCGACACTCGACGCAGTAAAGACTCGGATGACACTGCCGATTGTGTTCGTGTAGGCCATGTGCGTTCCGGAAGAACCGGTCACATCGCGCGCAGTAGTCATGCTCGTCGAGGCAGTGTGCCAATAGTTCGTCATCATCGTTGAAGTGGCTATCACACTCGCGACAGAAAGCGTGGTTGGGGCTCTGGATCCAGTGTTGCCTGAGGGCGTACCAAGAGTCAAAGTCCCTATCACAGTCATCACAGTAGTTGTGTAGGGAAGAGTTGAGCATGTGCTGGCGGTAGGCTTCCCAGTGGACGAACTCGCGGTCGCAGGGCCCGCAGTACGCCATAGCGCAGTGCCGACGACCTGGTTGAAGAGGGGCAAGGGCGAAACTCGTCGCGAGGGGGCCTTAAATAGGCGGTATCTGGGGTCCTATGCGCGTTCGCCTTGCGCACGTGACCACACTTCTTGTTCTCGCGAGTTCATCGTTGAGCTCGAAGACACCACGCCGTCGACTGCACCATGTACTCTGCTTCAGCACAGAAAGCGAAGCGACGCACCCACGCACGCCCAGAGCTCACAGACGAACAAAAACAAGAAATAAAAGAGGCCTTTGAGCTCTTCGACACAGACAAGGACGGTTCCTTGGACTACCACGAGCTCAAGGTCGCGATGCGTGCGCTCGGTTTTGACATGAAGAAGGCAGAAGTGCTCAAGATACTCAGGGACCATGACAAAAGCGGTCATGGTCTCATGGAGTTTGAGGATTTCGCGAAAATCAGTTGAGTCACCGTCCCCGTCTGAACGTGGCGCTCACCGCTCTGTTGCACACGATCGGCGCCCCATTGCTTGATGCGACGCTGGCGGCCACCGCCGCATTCATTGGTTGTGGCATCGTGCCTTTTCTTTGCCCTTTTCTGTGCTTGCCGATGTCGTTACTCACTATGGATTCCAGTGAGCGAGCGGATCCTCGCACGAGATCCGATGGAGGAGATCCGTCGTGCGTTCCAATTGTTCGACGACGATAACACGGGTAAGATTAGTCTCCGGAACCTTCGAAGGGTGGCCAAGGAGATTGGTGACCGTTTGGAGGATGACGAGCTGTGAGTGATTTGATCGTCCCCCTCTCCCACGTTTAGGGCGCACGCACCCTGCTCAGCGCAGCACCTGAGCCCAGTACCCTGTTTTTGTCCACGGTGACGTGCCCGTCCTATGCTTTGCCGTACCGTTTGGTTTCATTATTCACCGCTGCTTCCCGAAACGCGACCTATTTCTCCATACGCATTCCATATTTGCTCACCTCTGCTCTTCCATTTTCCCTCAGGCAAGCCATGATAGACGAATTTGACCTGGACCAAGATGGTGAAATCAACGAACAGGAATTCTTCGCGATCATGACAGACGACGCATAGCTGCACATGGTCACCTAGCTCCGGCTTGCGTGATTCTCGGTGTGCGTTTTGGTCAGCCAGCACGGTTCAGCCCGCTGTAGATTATTCATGCTGCCCGCTCCCGCTCCACGCCGTCGCCCATCCATTTGTCATGTGTACCCGCCAACCCTTGGCATGACGAACCCCGAACGTGATTCTTTTTTTTGTCCTCTTTGTAACACGCCCATTTTTACATCGGTCGACCCACTCTATGCATTTATACATTTTCTCTCACCCGATCACGTCGTCCGCCGCCGCATTTGACTCGTTTGATGAGTCTTTTTCCCGGACCGCAGCCAGCTGCTGTAGACTGTTTCTTTTTTCCCCGTTGCCTTGTGAGGCGGGGACGGCGCCGTCCGCGCCCCATGCTGTGTTTCGAGACCAACCAATTCCGCCGAGTCCCCCCGTCACATCGTCGAGATGTTCTCCGTGGAATGCTTGAAACCCGAACCATTGCGCGCTCGCTGAGTTTCAATATATATATATATATGTGCATATATATAATGCGATAAAATAAAAACGCCCTGCTGAGCTGAGCGGCCGAGGCCAAGCCCGACCGACATGACATCCGGCTGCGATCGTATGGTCGCCCGAAAGAGAAGAAAAACAAAAACGACAACAAAAAAAAAAAAAGAGGGTTTGTTCCAGGCCCCCCACACCTCCCACGGAATAATATCACATGAACTTCGACTTGCTTATATGAGCCGGACTTGTCCGCTCCGATCAAAAAGAAAGACAAGGAAAAACATATGATGATCGTATATATTTATTCATTTCATTCCCTTTTCCCCCAAAAAGAAAATATCCGATCTGGCGGTACGGCCTCTCTATGGAAGAGGAACAGACGACCCCACGAGGCCCGAGACCACCGTACCATAAGTTTACAACCATAACGTATTTGCTACACTGGCATGCCTGGACCGATTGGGTACAGTACAAAACGTGAGACGAGGCCAGGGAATGAGACAGAGTCCAGAGTGATGATGATGCAGAAATAATGATACACAGTCCCCCCCTCTGTCAGCCCCCGACGGCGACGAATAAAATACACACGGGAAAAACAAGGGTCGTGAAAGGGCGTGGAAGTTCGTTAGCGTCTACAGCCGGTTGTTGGATGAGTGCGGCATTGTGAAAGGAACAAGAGAAGACCAAGCAGAGTGAAGAGATTTTCGATGAAAAGAAGCGAGCATGAGCAAGGGTCGGATGAAACCTAGATCGCATCCCCGCGGGAGGACACGCGCCGACCGGAAGTTGCCTCGATGCACGTTGGAGCACTAGCGAGATCGAAACCGAGGGGTTGACAAAGAGCATGTGAAAAGCTGGCAGAATCCGGGCGAGCATACTGGGAGATCTGTCCAAGCGATGGCGGTAGAGCCTGTGGGTATATCGCAAGCGCATACGGTGGCCGAATGGTGACCGCCTCGACGACAGAGCGGAGTGAAAAGGGGAATGGTGAGATAATGAAGACGAACAAGCACCACATGATGGGAAATAGACGAATAAGAAAGTGAAAGTGACGCGTGATAGCAGGGAAGGCGTGCCGTGCACCGTTGCCAGAAAGTCCCACTGCCGTCACGTTGGCGAGTATGCCTCGGACCGCCGCCGGAGAATATACGCTTGCCGCTCGAGTCCGAGGCCTTAGGCGTCACTGCCCCTCAAGCGTTCCATGACTTTTGGAAAGTCTTTGTGAACCTTCATGTGTTGGCCCAGGTTATCGTGGCGGCTAAACTCCTTGCCGCACCCGGGATATGGGCATTTGTGCGCTGTTGGGGGCTCTGTCAGTGCAAGGCGACGCGCTGTATGCGCAGACGACGCACGTTTCTCATAGGTGTGGATGCTTCTGATGTGTCTCTTGAGATGCTCTCCCCTGGCGAAGCATTTCCCGCATCCGCTGACGTCACAGAGGTAGATGCGAGCGCCCAGCGCTGCATCTCTTTGGCCGCGCCCCATGTTCGTGCCGCTCACGGTCGGGACTCTTCGGCCCCTCGATTTCTTTGTGAGATTTGGAACGGGAACAGGGATGGGGAGGGTCCTCGCACTCTTCCGCATCTTCGCCGGCTGGCCAGATACGGCAGGGGGCGACATGTCCGGTGCGGAGACGAGAGGCGATCTGGGAGAACTGTGCACGGCAGAGGGTGAGACATCTGCGCTGTAGGGATGATACCGAACCAGATTTCGACCGGCTATGGATCGAGGACGTAAGCTCCGCGTGTTCTTTGACGTAGTGCGGTTGAGTGGCTCAAAGTCGCCGTCGCCGTCCTCGTCATCCTCTTCTGGCCTGTAATCATAGTCGAGGTCCTCTGCTTTCTCCGCCTCTTTTCCACTGCCGGTCCCTGAAAGCGACCCTCCAGCGAAATTTCCCGCGTAGTCGTAACGTCCCACCGTACTATGTCCACCGATGCTGGGATCGTGAAGCGTCAAGGGTTCGACGTCAGGTTCACCTTCAGCGTCTTCATCGCCCCCCTCTGGAAGCTCTGCAAAGCCCATGACAGGGGATACCTCCGCCGGCCGCACGGTGCGCTGTTCCTGCAGACCCTGTGTTCCCACCCTCAGACCATGCCGCTCCTGCTGGTGTTCCTGTTCCTGGCACGTGCGCTCGCAATTATTGACTAACGACGCACCAAAGTATGCTGAATGTCGCGGGACAGGGGCGGAGAGGACGGGCAAGTTCATCTGGGGCTGTTGGTGGGCCTGAGATGGGCCGTACTGCAGGGGGAGATCGAGAGCGGGGGACGGCTCGGCGGGCGCTGTGACGAGTTGGGTGGTCAGGATTCCCTGAGGGCCGTTGGAGAAGCGAGGGGACGGCGAACCTGGTTCCAGGATGGCGCGGAAGGACCCAAAGCCGTTGCTTGGGCCGGCGATGTCCGCTGTCCGGCTGTAGACGTCAGCGTAGGGGACCTCGGTTTCCTGTTTGACGGTGATGCCTTGGGCGAGGTATGCTGGGGAGAATTGTTGGGCGAGCTGTGGGGGGACGGTGGTATAGTGCCGGGGAGGAAAGACGAGATCGGGCTCGTCCATCTCTTGTTCAAAGGACTGGGTGCTGCCGGAGGAGGCTCTTGGGACGGCGTGGGCGGGTGCCGCGGAGGGCGGCTGGATGGGATACCTTGGGGGGCGATGCGCTTGCGGCTGGATGTGCTGCATCGGCGGATATAGCGGCTGAAACTTCCTGGCCTCGGGGGAGTATGAATAGTCCATGGCGAGGAGGGGATTCGAGGGGAGCGGGGCGGAGACGGGCTGCTTGTAGAGCTCTGGATTTTCGAGGGTGTATGCGGGGAGGGGGAGCGGACGCGCGCCCAAGTGGCCGTACTGGTAGACGAGCGAGACGTCTTCCGGGGTCGTGTAAGGGTAGAAGTCGTCGTTGCCGGTTGCGACGTGGGCGGCGGTGTCGTTGTCCATGCTGTCGAGGGGGGGCTCGGGGAGGGGGCTCTCGTTGGCGGACGAGGAGGAGAGGGGGGACTCGGCGGAGGCCGCAGAGGCGTCTGATGGGGGATATGGGCTGTAGCCCAGGCCCGGCTGGGAGCGATAAGAGGCAATCGGGTGGACGGGTGGGGAAAAGTGGCCGTGATGAAACGGAGGGGCGGTGGGGTAGGGCGAGCGGGACATTCTGGCGACGCGTGCGGGCGGGTGGAATGCCTGCGTCTGCGATGACGGAACGGGGGGAGCAAAATAAGCCAGGTAGGCGTTGGCGTCCGACTCCATTTTAAGGCAATCTGGTGGATCGTGACCGCCAAGCGAGCGCGAAGCCGGAGCGTTCTGCGGAAATATGCAATTGATGAGTTGGAAATGGTTGGTCATACCGAGCGCAGAACCGACGCGCACCGGTCTCGCCTGCTCTCAGGTACGGGGGGGGAAGGGGCGATCGGTGCGGCTGCGGGGTAGCGGACGAGGCGGAGGAGGGGATCGGTGCGCTGGGGGGGATCGTGTTCGGGGTCGTCAAGGGTCGTTAAATGGGCTGCTGGCGCGGGCGCGGGGGGGGACAGCCTCGTCCGGAGGGGAGGAAGAGGAGGAGGAGATGAATGCATGGGCTCGCGCGCGCGTTATTTCAGAGGGTGTGTGTGCTTGTTGACTGCTTCGACGCGTTCACGCACACGATCTCCCGGCGTATCTTTTCCATAAGCGTGGTGCTCGTGCGCGGTGCTCCCCCGTCTGCGAGCACGGCCACGCCCCATCACGCTCGGTGATCATCGCACGGGCCAGCGCATTCCGTCCGTCGACAGCACCATCGGGCAAATCTAAAGTTTGCCATCTCCGATCCTCGTCTGATCTTGATAGTCATCCTGCCAACGTTATCAGTCGCCATTATGTACCGCGTTCCATCCCCCCCACCTGCAAATCCCACGCTCTGGCGCGACGTAAAACCTCTGCGCAGCGCCTCGTTGGCCACCCCCCGGCCACTCTTCCTGACGGGGGATCCGCCGTCGGACAGGTTCGTTCATTTGCAATGTTCCCTCGCCCAGCGCGACCCTGCTATCAGACCCGATCCGTGTCTGCCCGCTCTGACACATCCCCGCGCGATGCCTGCTCGTAATCAGACGCCGTCGAACGCGGGAGCGAGCCACCAGACGTAAGTGACCGGCGGAAGCAGCACCCCACTCCCAGCCGCACGCCTGCACAGACGCATCCGGCATCGCCCACCCATCCCTGTGGAGTGCCCCGTCGTCGTCGAGCCACGGCTTGTTCACCCCGAATGGACGGCGAGATGGACCGCACAAGCTCCACGTCCTGTGCGTGTGTGAATTCCCTCTTTCGGGCCCTGCATGCATGGATCAGGACGAGGACGCGCCGCTGGCAGGATCCGTGGCACCGATGCGCGCGCATATGGCAGGACTCTCTGTGGGCACACCCTTGCTGGGGACGTGTCCGCTTCGCATCAGGACGAGAATGAACGCAAATTCGGCACTGGTCCACGCGTGCATGTGGCGAGCATGGCCCCACCTCGAGGCGTGACTGATCAGAGGCGTGAGGATCCATCCCGGGCCAGACGACCATGGCCAGCTCCGAGCGTACGTTGGTGCCCCGACCGCGACAGCCTCGACCGCTCGCGCAAACCGAATTGCCGCGCGGCGTGGAGCAGCCCAATCGCCGAGCCCAACCAAACCTTGTCGCACGCCCAGCTCAGCGAAGCTCTGTCGCCCCCTCCTGTTCGCCTCGGCAACGCCCAACCCCAAACGTTCGCGTCGCCCGGGCTGCCCGCACTCGTCTCGACTGGCGACCATCGTCGCATGGGCACACGCGAGGCACCAGGCCCGTCGTCGTGCAGGGCGGCCAGAGATGGCATGATTGATCGCAGATGAAGCCCTTGGCGGTCTAGTCCCCTCAGGGATCCCAAGATAGCCTTATCGCGGCGCACGGGACATGGGCCGTCGTAAGAGGCAGGTGGGACGGCGAATGGAGTCGCGTGTTGGTCCTCGCGGACATGCCAGGCGAGCGCTGCTCCACCGGGCCTGCGCACGAGCAGCCGTTTCGAGACGGCGCGGATCTGCGGAGTGCATCGCGCCGTACACATTCCGACGCGCGTAACGCCCCGGAATTCGTCTCTCTTTCTTTTTCTTCCGCGCGCGTTCATTTGGTCTGGAGACGGAGCCGAATCAACGCTGATACAACAACAGCCCACGGGCGAGGCTGGCAGCGTGGACGCCCCGTCGGATCGGGGCCACGGCGCGGCGCAGAGTGCAGCGCAAGAACGCGCCAAACCCGGCCACGCGCCGGCGACGACACAAATGCGACCGCCGCAGCGCACGAGAGGATCCCTATCGTGGTAAATCTGCAGCGCTGCCGGGATCGGCACGGGTGGTCCATGGACCCGCTGAGTCATGCACGTGGACTCCGCCGTGGACGCGTGGACACGTGCTCTTTTGATCTCTTTTTTTCCCTGTCCGTCCGCTTTGGACAGGGGCTCCGACAATCGACACTCGTCCACCAGCGTCCCTCGTTTGTGCACCCGAACCTCCTCCTCGTCCCCGTCGCTGCGACCTGCACCCACCGCCTGCCCTTCTTTCTGCACAGGTCGCTTTTTTCCCCACGTCCAGCGCGTTGTGTCTTGATTTTCCCATCACACAGCGCAAAAACCATGCAGACGCCTCAGGAAACGGAAAAAACGTCAAACGTCGACGCGCTGCGTCTCTCCTCGCAGGAGCGAACCCTCGTGGACCTCGACGCACCCCCGAAAATGGTCCGCAATCGTTTGCCCTTTATCCAACCCACTCCTGACCAGGATAACGCCGAACCCTCGGGTCTCCGGCTACCCCTCTCTCTCTAGGTCGAACAGCCCGCCCAGGCGCCCGACTCTGCACCCGGCGACAGAAGAATCACGCGATCTCAGACGACCGGCCGTCCCACCGTTCGCTGGGGAAAATACAGCAAGGAAGACGACACCGACGACGAACAACGATCACAGCCGGCCACCCTCAAACGAACGTTTGACGCGCGAGCCGTCGACGAGGAGATGGACGACGAACTGGATCAAGACCCCCTGTATCAGCCCGCAAAGATCCCTAGGACCGAGCCCGCACCCTTGCTGCCCGCGTCGTCCTCCATGACCGTCGTCGACGAAGCCGCACGGTCTCCCACCGCCGAGGCTCCGCCCACCACCCCGCGCATATCCCCCCCCCCCGGAGAATACACCTTTTTGGACGCCTCGTCCAGTTCGTTCACCTCGGAGCGTCGTGGTCCGCGCATACGCACCGCACCCCCTGTCCCGGTCCCAAACCTGACCAAGAAGAGCCGTGGCCGACGCGTACCGACGGCAGTGGATACCGCAACAGAAGGCGAGAACGTGGAGGGGAAAAAGGGAAGGGTGTATGTGTGCAAAGTGCAAGACTGTGGCAAGTGTTTCAGCCGTGGCGAGCATTTAAAGAGGCACATCAGATCCATCCACACGCACGAGAAACGTACGTCAGATCGTGGCACCATCCCTATCTACAGCCTGGGCTCGCGCTAATCGTTCCTGATCAGCCTTCAAGTGTCCCCACCCTTCGTGTGACAAACGTTTTAATCGCAACGACAACCTTCTCCAGCACCTGCGTGTACACAAGGGCGACAACTCTTCCCAGACGTCCGTCGATTCGACGGCAGGCCCAGCTGGCGAGGAGCCTGCAGCCGAGCAAGGCTCGTCAGGCCCTCAGCGCGCCTCATCCAAGAGCGGCAGCTCACGTCGCGCCGCCCGACCACTCCGGAAGACCAAATCGGCTGCGTCAACGCCACCCATCCCTGCGGCCCGTCTGGCCGCGTCACGCATCCCCAGTCGTAGCTTGCCACCCCCTCTTCCCCGGACATACTCGATGCCCCCTCTGCCTTCGCTGACGCCGACATACCACACGCCAGCGGCCGCGGGGTTCATGAACAACACGAACATTGCCGTTTCTTCGCTCCGCACTGCCATTGACGAAAGTGACGGCGAACCCGAGACCGACACGGACATTGAAACGCGAGGTGGCCACAGCATCCGCTCCTTGTATAGTTTCTCCCGTGATCTCGCCAAGCATCCATTCCGAGGTGCGGCCTATTCCGCTCGAGAAGATGCTCGGGGCGATTCTGCGAAAGGCGACAAACATCCCGCTCGCAGTCGCGACGAGCCAGAGACGAGCGAAGGGGACGCGCAGACAAAGTCGGAGGGATCAGGACTCAGCCCGGAGCCCGGCGCATCCCCGACGGAGGCGGACGGTGAATGCCCGATCGATATGCCGTCTGTGGCATCGTCGCCTCCCCCCTCTGCCGTGTCTGTCCAGTGACAGCGCACGGCCAGCTCACAAGCTATCCGACACGCGCCCGGGATAGATCATTGATTTTTTTCTTTTTGTTTTTGAATATGTTGATCATCTTCAATGTTGTCGTAGCCCTCATTTTCCTCGTTGCGTGTGACGTGTCCGTGTCTGTCTCTCGCGTTGTCACTCCATCTGATTGCGATCTCTCTCTCATGGATGGCTTCTTGTGTATGTGCCCCTGCTTTTCCCCCCTTGGTGTCCATAATCTTTCTCTTTGTTCCACCTTTTTTCCCCCCTAGCTTCAGGTACTTAGTATCTTTCCACCTAATTGTGGGGCGTCGACACGACCCCACCGTCCGCGTTCTTCTTGATCGGATATGCGATACCTGGAATGTTGTAATACAGCTTATTCAGGACAATCTTTCTTTCTTTTTACTTTAAAAAAAAAAGTCATTCTCGGAAACGGTGCAGGCTCGGCAGGCTGCCAAGGTCTCCGGGGGGAGGGGGGAAACCGAATTTGAAAAAAGAACGAGAATCCGAGCATGTGTGGCGACGCTTCCATTTGATGGCAGAATGGAGAAAGCGAGAAAGCGGTCGCGCTCGGACATGGCGGTGGAGACGTCCACGGCGTGGCTAGCATTGTCGACACACAAAACGTACGCTCCAACTCGATTTCTTTCAGAAAAGAAAAAAAAAAACACGAACGACGCCATCGGAAAAAAAAAAAAAAGAGCGAGGCGAGCTCATAGATCTCTCTCTCTCTAGGCCCACCTGAGGACATCGTCCTCGGTCGGTCCTGCAGGGGCGTCGGACGCAGCCAGGTTGCACTGGTGGAACGCGCGGACCTGGTCCGGCTTGAAAGCACCGACGACGGTGTGCAACAATCCGCGATTGTGGAACAGAACGAGGTCCCTCTCTCGCCAATCGTGTGGATACACCAGCTGTTTTTTTTTTTTTTGTGAGGAAAACCGACGGTCACGGTGGGCAGCAATGGACTTACGTGTGGCGCGATGGCAGGCCGCTGCAGCTTGTACAGCAGCGCGCGGACGAGCGCGAGATCCGTGAGGTGTGCGCCGTCTGGGTACAGCGCACCGTCGCGCGTCGCGCCCTCGGGGAGAGCCTCGACGAGGAGCTCCCGGGCGCCGCACGGGTGGACCTGAAAGTGCAGGTCGCCCGTCACCGGGTTCTTCCAGACCTGCCAGGAACACAAACGTCGTCGCACGGGCGCGGTAGGGGGGAGATCGACTGACCACGGGGAACGTCTTGACCTTGGACTCCTCCCACTCGGGCAGTTCTGCCGTGGGGAGCTCGAGGCCGTCGCTCTCGATGCCCAGACCGGTCGGCAGGGCGCGCGCGGGTGCCATCCAGACGTACGGGTGCGGGGCGTAGCGCACCGAGGCGCGCACGGCCAAGCTCTTGAACTCGCGAGGCAAGAGCTCAAAGATGGTCTTGCCGGAGACGAACGCGGTGGTGCCGAGGGGGACCGGGAGCTCGTCCCCGGTGCCGTCGTCATACCGGACCGTCTGGCGGTCGCCCTTGGGAACCTGGATCCCGTACAGCGTGGTCACGCGCGGCGGGTTGTAGTCGTACAGCGCCGCGTCGATGTGCCAGCGGTAGAAGCGGGTGTAGCCCTTGGCTTCGTCTTCCTCGGAGATCCGGGTCTTGTGGAAGGTGGTGTGGGAGGGGTGCTTGAGGACTGCACGCGCGAGGCCTTCGTAGTCAGTCACGGTGCCGTTGCCGATGAGCTGGACCTGGGGCACGCGGGGGATGGTCTTGAGATCCGGGTGGAGGATGGACCGCTTGGTCGACTGGGTCTTGTTGTTGCCATGGCCGTAGCTCTCGGACTGCGGGTCGAACGCCTACGAGGGAGAGGGGGAGGTCAGGTGACGCAGGCGGAGCACGGAGAGCGGGTTGCCTTGGTGAGCGCATACTGCTGCTCCGGCGTGAGAGCGACGTCGCGGAACAAGAGGGCACCGTGCTGGCGGGCGAATGTAATGTAAAGCGGGCGGCGATGGCACAGTGATGGAGATGCTGACCCTGTAGAGTGCGTCGGAGATCGCAGCAAACTGGTCTGGCGTGAGTGCGCCGGGGTCCACGCCCTTGACCTGGCGACCAAAGTCGACAAAGTAGGACGGATCGGCGGAGGGAGGGAGCGGCAGAGGGGTCAGCTCGATGGCCATGGTGTGGTTCGCGGTGGAGAGAGGCAGAGGTGTGGGACGCACCGGCTGATCCAGCAGATAACGGTT
Organism: Boletellus aff. lepidospora; assembly: GCA_038094175.1. Lineage (NCBI taxonomy): Eukaryota > Fungi > Basidiomycota > Agaricomycetes > Boletales > Boletaceae > Boletellus > Boletellus aff. lepidospora. The sequence continues at coordinate 58,308 of JBBPTT010000011.1, forward strand.
TCACGGCCGCCGTTGACATGGCAGTCGCAGCGACCGTCGGGGAGGGCTCGACCGTGTTCACTGGGACAGCAGAGACACGACACGGCCGTTCACACTTCACCACACGCACGAACCAGTGGCAGCTGTGTCTCATCCGCAGCGCAGAAGACGCGCACGACGGCGCAAACCCAACTGTAGAGTTCGTTGGATATATCCAGCGTCTGCAGCTCCTACGCTGGGCCTCCACGTCGCCCAAAAGGAGACAGATTCCGCGGCACTTCCTTTTCAGACAGGCTTGAACATGCCCAGCTCTGCATCGCCAGCAGGCTCGCAAATGCGGTACAGAAAGTCGCCGCACGCCGCCCCCCCGCCCGGTGCGGACACCAAGCCAAAAGTGGGTGTCCGTCGCCGCCAGTTTTCCCCAGCTCATCGCTCCGCAGCGCGCCCCGTTCTCCAAGCTGTTCTACGGTTTCATCGTCGCCGCATCGCTCTTCGCCCTCTTTCAGGCATGTGGACCAATCCGACCGTCTTGCGCGCCCCGTCTCACTCGCGGCCAGCTTCCATTAGGCAGACTCGGCGCATTTCACACGCACAAGAGCCCCTTGCCTGGTGTCAGGCCCGGTGCCATCCCAACATTCACAGCGGACGTGGAAAGGCGAGATGCGGTCCTAGAAGCGTTCAAGGTGCGCGCGTGCTTCGGCCTATTCGCCCATTTGTTCATCTCCATATACAGCACGCTTGGTCCGCGTACGGTGCGTGTTGCCATCCGGCTAATCCCCAAACTGACCATTTCAGAGCGAGATGCCATGGGCGATGACGAGTATCACCCGCTCTCTCACAGTGGCTCAAACCTAACAGAGGCCGGTGGAGTTGGCTACACCGTTGCGGACTCTATTGACACCATGCTTATCATGGGATTACGTGACGAGTATCAAAGAGCCAGAGAATGGATCCAAAATAATCTGTCTTTTGATCGTGACGGAAATTTCAGCACGTTCGAGGTACGCGTGGTGGCTACCCCAGTGATCGTGGGCACCCCATGAACGCCATGTTTCCATTCTAGACAACCATTCGCGTCTTGGGTGGGTTGCTCGCCGCGTACCACCTTTCGGGCGAGGATCCCGTCTTTCTCGACAAGGCTAGAGACCTCGGAAACCGCATCCTCCCCGTGTTCGAGACACCTTCGGGCCTCCCTCTTTCCTCGGTCAACTTGCTCCGCCAGGAAGGCGTGCCAGACCATGACAATGTCGGCCTCGTTAGCACTGCGGAAGCTGCGACCTTGCAACTCGAGTTCCGCTACCTCTCCTACCTCACAGACGAGGACACCTTTTGGGAAAAGGCCGAGCAGGTACGTCTCCGTCCATTTCGAATGCATCTCACTGCATCCATCATCACAGGTCATGGCCGTCCTCAAAGCAGCGAGATTTCCACATGGTCTCGTACCCATCTTTATCGAGTATGTGCCGTAGGTGGCCTCGCGAAGACAACCTCATCTCCGTTTCTACCGTCAGTCCGGAAAATGGTCGTTACCGGGCTGCGTCAATACGCCTTGGTTCCCGCGGAGATTCATATTATGAGTATCTACTGTGGGTCCGCTGGCCGGTCTTGCACTCGGCATGAAATGATTCATCTTTCGCCGCAGGAAACAGTATCTTCAGACCGTGAGTCTCCAAAGTCCCCATTTGTACGTTTCCTCCGAGAAATCGTTCGCAGAACCAAACGGAAGCGGTATATCGCGATGTGAGTCGACGGACGCCCCTGGCCACGTAGCCAACCGCATACACACTCATAATTGGCAGCTTTATGATCATGCGATGACGGGCATCCATGACCACCTCATACAAAAGAGCATTTCTGGAAAGCTGGTCTATACTGCCGAGCTCGATCCCCGAGGCCGCCAGGGTGAAACGTCTGTGGACAACCACCGTATTCTAGCTCCGCTGGGGATGCTCACCCGAGTTCGTTCGGCAGGTCTTGGCAACTTGTCCCCAAGCAAGATCATCTCGTGTGTTTCTTGGGTGGTTCGCTCATGCTAGGTGCGACGACCGTTGGAGCACTTCTTGATCAAGTCTCTGTCCCTCCGTTGCCACATGAACTCACAGAGCAGGCCAAGCGGGACTGGCTCACGGGCGTAGAGCTTGTCAAGACATGCATGGCTACGCATGACACCCAGACGTACGTCAATCCTCCCGTCTTTGCTTGCGTATCCCTTTGATCGCCGTTCTTCGCAGTGGACTGTCTGCAGAGATTGTACATTTCCGGACCCCCGGGGACCATGTGGATGATTGGGCAGGGCGGACAGACTGGTACATCAAGGGGTCAAAGTGAGAGGCAGCCTTGCTGTCGGGGTAAATTCCAATACTCACCTCATCAGGCCAGGGAGAATACCCTCGTTGGACGCAAGATATATTTTACGGTTTGTTTGTTTCGCTCTTCAAAAAAAAAAAAAAAGACACAACCGTCCTATTTTTTTTTTCCATTGCAGCCCAGAAACGGTCGAATCTCTCTTCCTCGCCTTTCGACTGACAGGTGATACGGCATACCGTGACCAAGGATGGGCTATTTTCCAAGCGATCCAGAAGCATTGCCGTGTGCCCTCGGGTGGCTTCGCCGGCATCAAGAACGTTGATCAAGTGCCTGCCGAACAAGAGGACAAAATGGAGACGTTCTTGATGGTGAGTTCTGGTTCCTCGAAGACAGACGCACCGCCCCACCCACCACACCCACGCGCATGTCAAATTCCAAATTTGCAGAGTGAGACATTCAAGTACCTTTACCTGCTCTTCTCGGACGCGAACGTCCTCCCACTGAACGGTATGTCATATTTGTCTCACACCGACCTCCGCCTCTGGTCCCCCTGTACCTGACGCCCTTTGACGTTTCTTTCTCAGAGTATGTCTTCAACACAGAGGTACCTCGATCTGTCCAACGTTTTCTCCTTGCAGCAAGATGACTCATGCACGCACGTTTCATTTTTAGGCACACCCACTTCCGATTTTCGTGCCCACGATTCGCACGGGGTTCTCGTGAACTGGCCAACACTTTGGATTTTGCTTTGCTTGTCGTTTTTCCGTAATTTCGTCCAGATTGCTCGATATGTGTTCTTTTTTTCCGTCTTCATTGTTGTTTACTGCTTCCAAAATGACATACAGCGGCCGTCCACACCGGATTGGTGAACGCAAGTGATACCGGTACTCGGTTCCGTTGATATGATGGGCACACACCGGCCTCGCTCCCACAGGATTCCCCATGACGGACTCGCTTCCCACTGTCAGCATTGTCAAGAATGAAAGAAATTTGTTTCACGCAATCAAGCAGCCGGTGTATTACAATCCCAGACCGGCTCTCGGAACAAGTTATTAAGAAAGGCTACGTGAAATTAGTCAAGACCAAGCATAGTGTCGATCTAAATGTAAAGGGAGTGTATCAAGAAAGCGAATTCAAAAAAAGGAGGGTCGTCGTCGTGTCGTTGCAAGCGATTATCCATAACATAAATCCCAGAGGGCTGCCGACCCCCTTTGTTCACATGGCGCTGGCGACGGCTTGCGCATAGGATTTACCCTTCCAGGCAGATCCATCGTTGAGACTAGCGCGGGTAATGTATTCCCATGATTCATCCGCTTCCAGGTCGTCCAGTGCGATAACGGGCCGAATCGGAGGGATCACTTCGAAATCGAGCTCTGCAACACGCGCACATGCGCCGTCAGCGACGCCCAACGCCAACAGCGCCAACGCACGTTTCGCCTTGGGCCGACGCGGCCGCGAGATGAGATCGCCCAGCGTGAGCGTCGTGAACGAGCTCGTGCTGTCTCTCGGCGGCGCCACGTCACTGCCCGCTTGCGCTTGCGCCCGCTCTTGCGCGGACGGGTCTGCGGCCGCCGCCGGGCGCGCTTCCTCGGGTTCGTCCCCGTCCCAGCTCTCCATGCTGAGCTTCCGGACGAGCCTCGCCCCGTGGGTCACTTTGAGCCCGAGCACCCGCACGGCGGCGGCCTTGTCCTTGCGCTCCTTGGCGAGGGCGTGCTCCTGCCGCTCCTTGGCGCGGTGACGGGCATGCTCATGAGCGCGCACTTCCTTGGCGGCAGCAATGCCTTGGTTCAGGCGGGCGCCCTGCGCGTCATGAGGAGAGGGGGTAGACTTGGTGGATGTGGTAGACATGAGAGAGCGAGAGGGACCGACGTGTCGCATTTATATAGGCTATTCAAAGGTGGCGTGATGGTTGAGCATGCATGGCGCGGGAACAGGCTTGCGAGCCGAGCGGGCTAGCTGGCCTGACGCCGAAGATCCTGGCCGGTGTCCTAGGGACGAGGCACACAGGAAAGCCCAACGACGCGTTTCCGATCATTCCGAGTCATGCATAGGACAAGCGCACTGCACCCAAGCACCACACGGAGAGAGCGCCCAATAGGCAATGTATCAGGCACGTGATTGTTCGCGTTATCTTATCTCTTCACGATCGCTTCCAGCACATTCAAGCCCATAAATAATTCACGACTGCAGTTCGTCAGTACTGGTACAAAAGGCACAGCACATACGTCTAATGGATAATACAACGCTTGCCAGTTCTCGCAAGAACTCGCAACATTCAAGCAGTCCACCCTTTTTCACTTTTTCAGCAGCGCGGGTGCTTCCAAACCAGCAGACAGCCCCTTGTCTTCAGCGTAAAACGCACCAGATCCCTGCAGTTCTTCCCTGCAGAGCGGTGTGAGCATAATGTCAGCAGGAGGACATGTCGGCCTTACTCGATGCGCAGCAGTGCGTTGTACTTGGCAACACGCTCGCTTCGCGCTGGTGCACCGGTCTTGATCTGACCAGTGCCAAGTGCAACGACGATGTCGGCAATGATAGTGTTCTCAGTCTCACCGCTACGGTGAGAAACCATGACACCCCAGTCGTCCGATTGGGCGAGCTGGGCGCTAGAAATCCGATAAATACGTATTGCATACAACGAGATGCCTGAAACGTACGCCTGAATGGACTCGGAAATGGTGCCAATCTGGTTGATCTGATCAAACAAAAGTCAGATTATTCTACTGTTGAAACCACTGGAATGATCAAACCTTGAGGAGCAAACCGTTGCAGGCCTTCTTCTCGATAGCGGTCTTGATGCGGGCAGGGTTGGTGACAGTCAGGTCGTCGCCAACGATCTGAATTTTGCTGTGCTTCGTGAAGTATGTCCAGGAATCCCAGTCGTCTTGGTCGAAAGGGTCTTCGATAGAAACGATGGGGTACTTCTCAACATATTTAAGGTACAGGTCGGCAAGTTCAGTCCCAGACAACCACTTCTGGGGGTCAGACTTGGGGTTCTTGAAGTCCAAGTCGTATTTTCCCTTTTTGTAGAATTCGGACGAGGCGACATCAAGAGCAATCTTAATCTTGCCTTCATAACCTGCCTTCTTGATGGCCTCGCTCAGAAGCTCAAGTGCTTCATCGGCGCTGCTGACGTTAGGGGCGAATCCTCCCTCGTCACCGACATTAACAGCTAACAGATAAATAGGTCAGCAAATGCCAGAGGAACTCGCGCACGATACAGACCATCGATACCGTACTTGGCACTGATGACCTTCTTCAGGGTGTGGTATGTTTCCGTACCGAGCTTCAGGGCCTCGGTGAAAGAGGAAGCACCAGTTGGAAGGAGCATAAACTCCTGGAAGGCAAGCTTGTTGCCGGCGTGCGAACCACCATTGATGACGTTAAGAGCCGGTGTGGGAAGAACATAGGGAGGTTTGATGCCAGCAAGGTCTGCCAAGTGTTGGTACACAGGAACGCCCTTCTCTGCAGCACCGGCCACAACGACTGCGATAGAGATACCGAGAATAGCGTTAGCACCGTACTTGCCCTTGTTGGGAGTACCGTCTTCTTTGATCAAGAAATCGTCAATCTCCTTTTGTTGAGTAACCTTGAGGTCAGCTTTGATCAGTGCGGGGCCAAGGATGTCGTTGACATTCGCCACAGCCTTGCTGACACCTACTCGAGATGAAGATCAACAGAATCATTCTGGATTACGGTTGATTTACCCTTCCCAACGTAGTTGGCCTTGTCGCCATCACGAAGCTCAACGGCCTCGTGAGCCCCAGTAGATGCACCCGAGGGCACAGCGGCACGGAAGCGCCCTGCAGAGTCCATGAGTGGGGTTCGGCCTATACTCGCGTGTATGCGTCATCACCTTTCTCGGTGTAAAGATCGACCTCGACAGTCGGGTTACCACGAGAGTCGAAGATCTGAGGAACGTCGTGTCAGCGCAGCACTCGGTTCGGAATGTATGCGGGGTGGACTTGCCTGGCGCGCGTGGATTTTGCTGATAGACATGGTTGGGAAAGCAAAGATGCAAGATTTCAGCGCTTCTGTTGTGCCCCGTCTTATAGGGAGAGCGTAATCGTCGTGGGAATTTGATTATCGCCCGCACCAAGTCCAAATGGTTGGCGAACCCGACGAGAATGGCAGAAATTCTCATGAAACAATCACCAAACGTCGGGTCACCACTGCGGGCGGAATCGCGCTCGAACCATATGTTTTTGTGCATCATAACTATAAGCTTTTGGTTTTCAGTGCAAGCATGCCAGTGCACGCGGAGATCTAGAGTGGCAAGTACTGCTAGCGACGCTTCCGACTCCCGCCTCTCTTGCCAGTGGGCAATGACTTGAGTAACGTTGCCCTTCCACGATTCTTGTTCTTTACGTTTGCGTTCGTGTAAAAGTTCTCGGCTCTTTTCTGCGACAGCTGTAAACGCCACAGGAATGCGGGATGAAAAGCAAGGTACTTTGCCAGTTTTCATTCGGGGCTCCTTCTTGGGGGGCGCAGGCGGTTCTTCGTCCCAAGACACGTCCCCTAGCAAAGAAACAAGGTGGATTAGTAGAGATGGTGCGTCGCAAGACAACCTACCCTTGGCCAGTTCCACGGCTGTATTAAATTCACGACGGTTCGCATCCCGGTGGCCCTCTTCATCGAATACGTCGTTCCATGACAGCTCCGGATCAACGTCACCATCAATATCGGATGTATCCTCCGACGCCACTTGTTCCTCCCCGAGGGAACCCTCGTCCGAAGAGGCATCTTCATTGGCTCCGGTATCGCCCTCCAGTGGTTGGATATCCTCAGCGAGGAAAGTGTTCTTCTGCATAATCGAGCCGAGATTCTGTTTCACACTCACAAGCTCCTTTTCTTCCTTCTCCTCCGTCGTCTTGGCATTCCCCTTGGACTTTATCCCGACTCTGTTGAGCTCCTCGGGTCGTTCAGGCGGCGGAACGAAAAACGGTATGCGGCCTCGGACCCAGTCGGTCAGCATAATTTTGGCAACGCCATCTACGTCCGGCTCTCCGCCTTTGAGAAGCCGCCCCTTCGTCTTGGCAAGTGCATTCAAAAACTGTTCAGGGTCCCACCCGCGCGTCGGATCATTCGGATCAGGAAGAGGAACTTCGTACGTTCGGGAAAGATAAAGCGGTTTCACGCGCTCCATTAATGCGGGTATATGTTCGGATGGCGTGGGCAAGGCCTCGACGCGCACCACGCCCTTGAGAACTGTAGAGGTTTGCGAATCGTGCGCAGATGTGGGTACGATCCCAGGACAGTCGATGAGGTAGATCCGTCGAGTTAGTGAAATGTATTGCCAGACCTAAAGCGATAAGACGGATCAGGCGTTTGGCTGTGGGGCTGAAGGGAAGCACGAGCCTTGGTTTCTCCCGGAACGGGTGCGACACGACAAACCTTGCCGCTTTTGAGGGTGTTTATGACGCTGCTTTTTCCGACGTTCGGATATCCCACAAAACCTACGGATATTTGCTTCTTATCCGAGTGAAGCTGCGAAAACTGGCGAAGGAGTTGTATGAGAGAACCCTTTCCAAAGGAGTGATTGGGTGACGCGTGGAAGGCGATTGTAGGGTATCTTGGAGTAAGATGTTGTATATACCTTGCCTATCAGAGGAGGGTCTGTACTTTGAGTGAATCCGGCAGACGCGCAGAAACGTACGGTTACCCAGTTGGGCACCAAGTCGCATTTGTTGATAACCAAAACAACTTGCTTGTGTGCCTTTTCCTTCTTCAGGTACTCTAATACTGAGTCGCACATGGTCCCGAGTGGGTCACGGGCATCTAAGATGTGCAAGACGACATCCGACGAGTCTATCACCTTGTACAGTTCTCCGTATATGCGTCGCGAGGTCCCCTTTGCAAAGATTGGCTCGATGCGATCGGCGTGCACTGGCTGAAATTCTCCAACAAGGATTTGCTGTGGGTTCGCTGCACGCTGTGTCAGCAAAGGTGGTGAATCAAGAAAAAAGACTGAAATACTCGACGATGCCTTCGCGAGGTCTTCTTTCTGCTTCGCTACTGCTGCGCTAGCTTTGCCAAGTTCCTCGAACGTTCCAACGTCCAGCCTTGGTCTCTTTCGCTGTGCCTTTGGCCCGAATGTCTCGCTAAACGGCTCAGTTTCTACGATATGCGATCGCTGTGTGTAAATGAGATCAATACATGCAAACGAACCGCAGCAAGAGCGCACCTTGCGGATATTTGGATTGGCTGCGTCGTCCAGAAGTGCCATGGGGAGCTTATTGCGGCGCAAAAGGACGGAGTACGGGTCATCCTTTTTCGTAGACAAGCTTGTTCTGAAATGGTCGAGCGCAGTCTGCGAGATCACTCTGGTATTGCCTGACAACATGCATCCATTCGCTCTCAGGTGGGATCATAAAACAAACGTTCTGGCACGCGAGCACGCACCAAACCACCGCCGATCGGGCTGCACGCGCCCCGGATTTACTTCGCTTTCACCCTTCTGGAATGCGGCTGCCTTGATGACCTTTCCATCCTTGTCTCGCACGGCCCTTCCCCCCGTGAGCATTTTCGCTCGGGCGACTTGTTTCGCATTGCGGTAAAAGCTCTCTCCTTTGATTTTTTTCAGCGATATCTCTCTAGAAGAGGAAGAGCGCGCCTTGGGCGAAGACGCCGCCGCGCGTTTCTTTGTGGTCCCCATAGTGCAGTACTTGGATCAGTATGCCTGCTGGAAAACTTCAAAAGGGCGAATCTTTCCCACAATGTCACACTGGCTGATCAGTCGGTAAGTAGCTCCTGACTAGGACTTGCTCGGTCAACGACAAACGTCATCGTACGAAACCTTGCGCAAACATGGAACACTGGACGTAGGAACAGCGTGGTTACTGCGCGCGGCAAGCTTTCTGGTGTGTCAGTCTATTGTATAGGCGACGAGAGCGGCAGCTGACCGCGCATGCTGAATCATGGCTGATAAAGTAGAGAGGGTGGATTACTCAGTCGGCGAGTCCATGCCCGAGGCAGGCAGTGTACCATGAGTGGACAAAAAGGCGAGCAGTATGACTCTGACCGGACAAGACATTTTGCGATGTTGCCTTTAGTCCTCTATGACATCCCCTCCAAGCTCCCAGGGAAGGCCTGGTCGCCCAACCCCGGGAAACCAAGGTACGAGCACACCGTCGCAGATAGCGTCGCGTCCATTCAGTGAACATCTTAGGCTGGTCTTGGGATACAAGAAGCTTCCGTATGACGTTGTGTGGGTCGAGTACCCTGACATCGCGCCGACACTCAAGGAGATTGGCGCGTCACCAAACACACTTCCCGACGGGAAAGTGCTGTACACGGTACCTGTCCTCAGAGATCCCAACACTGGTGCCGTGATCACCGATTCCTGGGCGATCGCTGAGTATCTCGACAAGACCTACCCAGAGAAGCCCATCTTCCCTCCGGGAACGCAAGGCCTGATCAACGCCTTTGACTCGTCGCTGTTTGCACTGGGGGCAGACTCGGTCAGATTCAGCCTCTTGCGCTCGTCGCAAGTTTTGAATCCGCCGAGTTCCGAATACTTTATTCGTACCCGAGAAGCGGCCTTTGGGGAGAAAGTTGACGAATGGTCGCGCGAAGGACCCAAGCGCGACGCTCACTGGGAGCACATTGAGAAGAAGTACTATGGTTCAGCAAAGACGTGGTACGACAAGGTCGAGGGCAAATGGTTGTTGGGGGATACCTTTTCCTATGCAGACATCCTTATTGCGGTTCGCACTCAATGGTTCAAGCGAGTCCACCTGGACGAGGAGTGGAAGAGGCTTGCGTCCTTGCATGACGGAAAGTGGGCGACACACCTTGCGGATGTGGAGAAGGAATGTAATCTTGCCTAAACACTGATTAGGTGCATCGATGTCAGACGTACATTTGGCAGATACCTTGATAGCTGTAGCAATGTAGTGGTGGACATGTCCGTAGTGCGAAGCACTGAATGGTTGAGAGCCAACAAAGCAACACGATGGACTGGCATTTCCAAAGAGATACACAAGCACGTAGACAAGGGAGTAGAGATGCATGTTCCAGGGTGATGTCGACATGCCGTGTCCTGCAAAAGCGTCGAGACGACACTTCCTAAGCTGGCGGATGTTCTCGAGAGATCAGGACTTGCAGTGCAAGGTCACTGGCACTGTCATCGACGGTAGAGCAGTCTACGTCGCGCAGCGTGGCATTCTCCCTTGCAAAGAAAAAAAAAAAGCAAAGTCCCAACAGAGGCTCTTTATAGTGCCCCGCTATTTCTCACGGTAGTATTTACCGAAACAGACTGGCAAGTTTTGGTTGACCGCTCCATGTTCAGGTCGTGTCTCGCCCAGGGTGAGTCGTTGTCCTCGGCTTGCACGAGAGATTCCCTCATTTTCGCGTCCAGCTGCTCGCTGTCTCGCGTCCTCGAGCCGGGCTGAGCTTCACACCTCTGCCGTCTGTCGGCACAAACTCCGAGCTCCAAAGAAAGCGGTCTCGAAGCTGCAGGCCAAGGTCGACCACAAACATGCCAAGGATGCGAACCGTCTCTACGTCGTTCTCGGTTCTGAATACAACAAAGAGGACAAATGGGCCGGGTGTGACCTTCAAAAGACCATCCTGGATCCAGAGCAAGTCTACTCAGCTGCGGAACCTCGGATTTTGCATCTTTCCGAGGGGGAGGTCAACCTACCGTCCAATCTCAGCTATGGAATCGAGGGAGGAGAAGACAAGAAGCTGCTCTTTGAGGATCTTCCCTCCTTAACCGTTGAGAGGAGTGTGACTTCGCTTGGAGAGGATGGGATAGAGCGCGCAAAGGTAGCCATGGAAGAAGAGTTTCGAAAGGCCAACGTGTTCGCTCGACTGGTGGACCTCAGGAACGCGAACGCAAAAGGTCTCGCCTATGAGAACCGCAGACGCATCATTGCAGCCTTTTCGACACCTCGGCAACCAAATGACACAGGTCGGCCAGAGGTTCAAGGTACGAGCTTGAGTTCGGTACCCCATGTCAACATTTACCCACTTGTCTGACAGCTGCGTTGCTGACATTCCGTATCCGTCATCTATGGTCACATCTGCTGAAGTTCCGAAAAGACAAGGCAAACCGGAGGACCTTGCGCCAGCTCGTTCACGATCGTGCCAAGGTTCTTCGGTATCTTAAGCGTCTGGACCGTGATCGCTACGAGGTAATCCTTCCACGATTAGGTCTAGACAGGGGTAGTGTAGAAGGGGAGCTGGTAATCTAGATGTTTGGCAATTCATTTCTCTCGCCAGTGGTCGCCCCGCATCCCTAGGTCCAGAGGATTGACAACATCAGTATTATTTGCAACCGCGATATCAGTTACCCAATAGTATGGAGCTGTAACATAGCGGAACAATGGCAAAATTAACGAAATATGGGGGAACTTAATTTACAATGAGCTGCAAGTCCATCAGAACGTAGGACCACAAAGAGCGTCCCTCTCAGAGAAAGAAATCATCGTAAAACTCGTCCTCCAACCCGTCTTCTGAGAGTCCCGAACACCACGAGTCAAAGATATGTCGTCCACCCGGGGCAGGCACGCCGTCTGGCCTCTCCATGAAAAGTAAAATTCTCAGGTGGGGTGTGTGTACTTTACGACCTTGAGGAGCCTCATAGATTTTATAGTAATCTTGGTTTTCTTGCGGTTCCGAGATGGAATGCCTGGGAAATGCTTGATCAAACCCTGGGATGCAAATCGAATGGATGGTTGACTTACACTTGGCTAATATGAGTCTTAATCCGAGATAGTCCCACACATTCTCCTTCGCTCGGAAGATCCAAGCAGTGTGCGCAGAGCCAGACAGTGTCGGCAAGGGGATCAAGCATTTCATCTGCGAAGCCTTGGGGCAGAAGGGCCGAGACGACGGCCTCATTGGCCCTGTATTCTTCATCGACATTCTCGATGCTGTGCGCAAGGTCGTCTTCGATCAGTCTCCACTTGATATTTGTTTTGGTCGGGTGAGACCGACGGTTGTGAGCGACCTGATCCAACCATCAAACAAGGGACAATGGAGTGACTGAATACAACTTACTGCTGCGCGCCAACCAAACACTGATGCCTTAGCTTGGTCCCATTCCTCGTCTGACCACACATGGCATTCGAGACAGGCCAATTGGTAATTTGATTCGTCCATCATATCAGTGGTTGTCGTTTCGGGATCCAGACCACAGGAAGTGACGACATTCACAGCCATCTTGCTGGCCGTCTCATCCACCTGAAGATGTTGGCAGCTCCACCGCGTACGATTGCCCATCTGGTGATTGTATTGCTTGGTAGGGTCTCCGCTAGGATTATCCCAGTTGAACCCCCGTTGCTTCGTCAAGCAATGATGTCCTAGGACCTTGGGAAAGAAGAGCGGAGTGGACTTTGGACGTGGACGGCGCAGGCCTAGACCGAAACCCCAGGGATCAAAAAGGTCATCTTCTGACGATGCCGAGTCGGTGTCAGAGCCGAAATCGGGCTCGTAGAGACCGTAAGAGATACCAAACCGAGGGTTGCAGCTCTTGCAATTGAAGACCGTAGTGGCTAACGAAAGATCTTGTACGATCTGAGAGTCATCTGGAATGGATGGTTCAATAGCTTTGGCCTTCCCTTTGCCCATGGGATCTGTGCAGGACGAACTCGCTGCATCATCCACGAATGTGGAATGGGCGGTCTCGCTCTGATGATCTCGAACCTTCTGAGAATACAGGGAGTCCTTGACCTTCTGGATAAGTAACCCAAGAATTCGAGTACGCCATTCGCTAATCAGTTCGTCCATCCTTGCTACAACTGGGGAAAATGTGTCTTCAGTCACTTGAATTTCTGTGGGGAGCTCAAGAATCTCCAAAACTTGAGGGATGGCGCAAAAGTCCATCGGTTCAGGCATGACATCCGTCAGAGGGAGGCGCGAAATCTTGTAGGCACGGAGTATAGATACCGCAATTCGCTTTCGCGAGATGATCAGGGCCTTGCGTTCACGCTCGAGGCGTTGAGCTTTCATCTGCTCCATGTATCTGACCATCTCGTCCTGGATATTGGCCCAAACTAAAGCGAATGAGATAACAAATACTACCAAAAGTAAGATGTAACCTACTACGAAATGTCAAACGAATCGGTTGCTTGACGAGTCTATGGTAAGATAAATCATCACGATAGGGAATCTGAGTGATCTCAGATCCCCAACCAAGTTGTGTTAGCTTCGCAATAATCCTACATTGCCCATTAATCCACTCTTGCAACAGCTGCACAGGACACTTACGCTTCCTTTCTCTCGCGCCGGAGATCGTCAAGTTGCTCCGAGCGGCCCTTGGCTTGGTTGGTGGCCCAAAGTTCGAGTAGAGCACCGTGCTGTCGGACACCCGACATCAATGATGATTTCACAGAGGTCGTACAGAATTTGTCTAACCTTTTCCATCTGAATGACTAGAGTTTGACGTTCCTTGATGAACTTGTCGCGCTCCTCAGGGTCAGTGAAGGATGCTCTCTTGGCATGAAATTCATCCAGATCTTTTTCATAGTATGACGGGCGTCCTCGTTCTAGGGAGGAATTGATCGGCGCAAACGAGTGGGACATTACTATTGCTCACTGTCATATTTGCTAGGGACCGACTTGTACACTGACTCGCCGACAAAGTGCGAATGACCATCCTTCATGCTGTGACACGAAGGTGGATAAGTATGTAAGCCAGAAAGATAGCACCCACCATGCCTTGATGCACTTGGAACAGATGCGCCGCCCAATTCGCCAGTCGACTGACCGGATGTTGGGCGACAAGCATTCCTGGAACGTAGTCAGGGGTTGATATGCGCGGTACGGAGGAACAAATCTAACATGGCAGTGTGTATCAAAGACAAGGTTCGCAAATTGAGGTTCGCTCATGTAAGGCGGGCAATCCGGCAAGTTGGGCACGTTTTTACGGGCGGCTATCCAAATCGATAGAGAGGAACGATGCATGAGGGTCCATCTGAATTGCTTTGTGGTACGTGCAAGACGCAGCACATCCAACGGCATGAGACGCCCAAATATCTAGGTTGTGAATGGGCCCGCGAAGCACTCCCTGAGGGTGAGTCAGGGGCGCACCTCAAACAAGATGTCCATGGGCATTTCCATGAGGCCGGCGAGTCTGCCCACCAGCCGACTCCATTTAGGCCGCTTGGTCCTGGTTTGATCGGCCTGGGAGGTCTCGGTTTCATCGGACCTATCCGAGGCACGCCTCCTCTTGTTGGCGGCACCGGTGGTGACCTTCTGCTTCTTGACGTTATCGCCAGGCGCTTGCCTGGGCCCGACTATCTGAGAATGGGCCCGTTTCCTGGGAGGCATCAGAATCTGCGGTGGTATCGCCGGAAACGAGCTCTAAGACGACGGTGGCGAGAAGGTGGGCGAAATCTGGGCGAGATGGAGCGGTGGAACGCCTTCACCGAGTTTACCTCACGGCAATTGCCGCCCCAAAGCGCGTCCACCCAGCACGTGAGCGACTCGCAGAACACGTACCACGGCGAGTGCGAGTTCAGCAGCAGCATCGACCATGGCGACGGCGGACGTTCAGCAGCTGTTGCTGGACACCCTCACCACCGATGCCAACATCAGAATCGCAGCGGAGCTCAAGCTGGCCGAGGTCCTCCGACACCCAGGCGAGTCCCTTTGTCGCGACCGACGCGATAGCATTCTCATCCGATGGCGTCTTTTGACGCGTCTCCAGAGGCGGGGCTGGCACTGTCTCAGCTGGCACTGTCCTCGGACGCAGATGTTTCTCTTCGACAGATAAGTCCATTGTCCCACCGTCCCCAAGCTCGCGCCTGACAGCCACGTGCCGTATACTCTGCGAGCATCATCCTCAGGAAATACGTGACCGAAAGGTGGTCTCCTTACTTTCCTCAATTCAAGGGAAATGCGCCACCCATCGAGGTCGATCTGTTCTCCTTAACCCCCGATCCTGGCTGACATTCGTGCAGATAAAGGCGCAGATCCGCCAAGCTGTCTTCAATGGCCTTTCCGATCCAGATCGCAAAATAAGATCACTGAGCGTCTGTAGCTACGGTTATTTACTAGCATGCATCTGACACCGCTACGCAGGCCCACGTACTGTCCTCGATCGCATCCTGTGACTGGCCAGATGAATATCCAGACCTACTCAACAATCTGATTGAGCTGATTTCGTCCAGCTCTCCGGACTCTGTTCATGGTGCGATGCAAGTGTTGACTGAGTTTATCAAGTCGGATCTTACAGAAGACCAAATTCTACCTGTGCTTCGTCAGCTGCTCCCGGTGCTCCTCGTCATTCTAAACGATGCACAGGTAAAGTCATCTTCGGGTCCCATATTATACACCCCTGAAAGTTCCTCAAGAAACACAGCCCGTTGACGCGTTCGCGGGGTGTCTCCGTCTTTTGTCAGTGTGTTACTGCGCTTTACATGGTAAAGGAACAACACCCCCAAGCTGTCAAGGAAGCCACGGAGAACATTCTTCCTATTTGGCTCAACACATTCAGAGAAATTCTAGGGCGTCCTATCAGTAATTCGCTAAATCAGCCCACCTGGGACGATTTGTCCGTTAGAATTGAAATTTTCAAAGTGAGCCTATAAATGCGTATGAAAGCTCGTAATCACCAACATGTCCTTGAATTTACAGGCACTAGATGTCATAAATACCGCATTCCCTCGCGGGATAAAGGCCTACATTGAACTATTCCTAGACTCTTCGCTCTTGCATCTCACGAGTGTCTTCCCTGGGTATGAAACTTACTACATCAATGCGACTGAACCGGTACCTAGTTCAACTGAAGATGAGGCTGTCCAACTACCCAGCCTCATCTGCCCGTTGTTTGATCTCATTTCCAATGTTGTGCGCGGAGGAAGGGCAAAACAATGGCTCGCTCTCTATGACCAACGCCACAATCTCACCAGTTTAATTGGCGCGATTTTCCGATTCGCTCAGATGACTGCGGAAGATGTGTGTACCTTTTATCCCTGCAACTTCTGGATCAGTTACATCAGGATCAGTATTGACGAAGTTTTCCCAGGAAGTAACTTGGGCTACAAATGCGAACGCTTTCGTTGCTCAGGAAGAGGATGAAACAGAAGCTTATGGCGTCCGAGTTGCCGGTTTTGGGCTATTGAATGTGCGAGACGCTTACGTGCCTCTACCACGCTAATATGATAGTCAATACCCAGACTGTCTTGGGTCGTTTGCCTGTAGAGGTTTGTGCAGCTTTCCAGGAAAATCTGCAACATGCCATACACTCAAGTCAAAGCGCCCGGAAAACAGGAGTGCCATCTTGGTCAGTCTGCTTCATCGATGATCGAATAGTCGACTTACCTGTGAGGACAGGTGGAAACCTTTGGAAGCTGGCCTCGCGGCCATTGGTTCTCAAGCAGAGGACGTTCTCGAATCCATCGAAGAAGAGCAAGATTCTGGTCGTCAAAAACCCCTCGATATCGAGTGGTTGCTCGCCAGCATCGTACCTTCCCTCCTAAATGAAACAGGTCAGTAGACTTATGCTAATGACCTTTCTGTGGCTCATGTCGCTTGTAAGAGTTTCCATTCTTGCAAGGCAGAGGGTTTGTATTCGCGAGCCAATTTTCCAAGCTGCTACCGCTACAAATGGCTGGGCAATACCTCGAGGCAGCGATACACGCAGTTGAATCTAATGCCTCTAGCATTCCCGTCAAAGTTTCCGCTGTGAAAGCTATACACAAGTCAGCCAACCTTTTCATTCGCAACTCGTCAGGCTCACATAGACCTTTCTAGCTTCTGTCAAGGAGCTGAAGACTCTGCTTTGAAACCATACGTGGCTCGCATTGCCCAGGACCTCGGACCTTTCCTGCTGTTGACTACGGAAGATACACTTTCTTTAGTTCTAAGCACAGTGTCTGTTGTGCTCGATGTCGACAAGGCATCGTGGCTGACGACTGACTTGGCGAGCTCACTTGTGCTCGCAACTTTGGAGGTATGGACAAAAAACAGCAAAGGTTTGTCCAGATGAACAAAAAAGTGGACAGCGTAACCAGTAACGACCCCGTTCCTAGATCCCATCTTCCTCTCGATTTTCACTGACATTCTTACCTCGCTTGCAAAATCGTCTGCTCCAGGCGTGTACGAGACCGTTGTAAAACAAGCTTTACCAACTCTCTGCACTTCCATTGCTATGGCAGAACATGAGGAAACCTGGATCGCAGGTTCAGCCGTCGATCTCGTTTCAAGTCTCGTCCGGGGGGCTCCAGAAAGCGGTCTCGGAAGTGGGTTCTTTGCACTGCTTGCTCCGAACCTCTTCAGTTCCCTCAACGATGCCGAAGATAGAGATGTGTTGCAGGTGTGTTACTTCTATCTCTGCTAGTCACGTCATATCCATCATCCACACAGAATGGTGTCATTTGTCTCACGCTTATCGTCCGAAAAGATTGTTCTCAGATTCTATCGTGGCATGACCCTTCTGGGCAGTCCGGCCTCGCTCACATCCTGAAGCTGATTGCCAAGCTTCTACGGAATGAGGATGAGTCGGGCGGTCTCGTCATCGGTGACCTTATTATCCACATCCTGCGTCAAGCAGGCGGGTCGGTGCTTCCCGTGCTCCCCGAACTCCTTCATGCGATGGTGGAACGAATGCTCACTGCCAAGACAGCCACATTCCTGCAGAGTCTAACCATTCCCTTTGTTTTCTTAATACACAACCAAACGGATGAGGTGCTGGGCATGCTCGAATCAACCACGGTACAAGGCCGAACTGCCCTTGATATCCTAATTCAAACATGGTGTGAGAACGCCGAAACATTTCAAGGTTACTGGCCAACAAGGATCAGCACTCTTACGTTGTCTCAACTCTATGCGTCCGGGAGGCCAACTTTGCAAAATTTGTTGGTTAAAGGGGATATCATTATCAAACCCGAAACAAAGAATGGTGAGCAGGTTTACTTCACCTGATATCAGACCATTGGCTACATTCCTGTCAACCGCCATGATGACGATCCTGTTGTGACAGTCATTATGACGAGATCTCGGACAAAGACAAGTGCGTGTAGTTTTCGCCATTCTGTTCCCTGTCCCCTGGGGTGGATCCATCAGAATGCGGTTCTTACTTGCCGTTTCGGTTTTTATAGCTCCTCACGAGTTTACGGCTGTGACGTTCCCTGTCAAAGCACTCAAGTTGCTGGTGCATGATCTCCGTTCGAAATCTGAACCGGTCTCCTTTCCTGGTGCAGAAGGTTTTGTAGACACTGACGATGATGACGAAGAATGGACAGAAGAAGAGCAACAACACCAAGGATTCAAAGCGGATGAGTTTGCCTTCTTATCCGAGATGCTTGGCCCACGCGGTGCCAAATTAGATAACGACGACATCTTTGAGGACAACGACGACGACGACCTCAAAAACGATCCCATATCACAGATCGACGTCAAGGTAGATGTCCGAAGAATGGACTGAAACAGGTCACGCTGACGATCAACGATATTCAGGACCACATCGTTACGTTCTTCAAAGACTGCGCAGCAAGAAACGTCAACAACTTTGCTGCGAATCGCGACCAGTTGACTGCCGAAGAGTGTTTTATCGTGCGGCAGCTTGTAGGACAGTGATTCATCGCGTTCTCCTCCTTTTCGCCTGGGTCTCGGAGCGGAGACCCTTGTGTGACTTGTATTCATACTCCTAGGATGTATCATTGTCGCATTGAGGAGACGTGCAATGCTTAATTCCAGAAATAAGTGCACCCCGTGTTGGATAATGCGTTTAGTGTGCTGCTGGCGTGGCATCATGTCATCTCATTCATCGGACGGAAAAAAATCAGCATGTAATCATTTACTATCGTTTTCACCCAACAGTGATACTACTACGGCAGAGCGCGGGACTACAGTGCGGTACATGACACTACGGTAAGGTACAAATGTCCGAGTGCTTACGCCCCCTTTTTACACGAAAATAAATATACGAAGAGCATGCGCGGACAATCGATCCCCCAAGTCAAACACCAAAGCCACTGTAAAACGAGAAGGAAAGAAAAACCCACACCCTCCTTGTTCAGGTCGTATTTGGTGAGGGAACGCCCCTCCTGATCACACCCGTGATGAACGATTCCTGACTCTCGTTGGACAGATCTTCGAGCGATCTCTGCTTCGTCTCTGGGAGGAGCAGCGTCGACAGGATGCCGGTGAACATGACAAAGGAGAGCACCTCCAGCCTGCGTGTTTTCGTTTTCCGCGCGCCGACGCAACGCACGTCAGCGCTTGCATGGAACGCACGGGGTGCTGACCAAAGATGGGGGAAGGGGGGGAGATGAGCACTCACACGAGCTGGACCTCCTTGACGTCGTCCAACAGTTGTTGGCCGACCGTGAGCTGTGCAACGATTGCGCCGATCTTGCCGCACGCCGCCGACAGGCCGTGTGCCGTGGCGCGATAGCGGGTAGGGAAGACTTCCGCAGGAATGATGAGCAAAGTCGTGTGTGGGCCGAAATTTTGGAAGAAGTTGGCGAGACAGTATAGGGCGACGAATGTGTATTGGCCCGGGACTGTGGAATTGAGAGGGGTGTAGGTGAACGCTACGGAGCAGGATGAGCCAACGCGTTGGCGGATGAGGCGCGCGACGTAGAACACAACGTACACATGGCCAGAAAGAGGATGGTCAGAGCAGTGAAACCCATCAGCTGCACTGGCTTGCGCCCCCAAGAGTCGATGAGACAGAAAGACGCCCAGAACCCAGGTATGAAGCCAGCGACAGTCAATACCAGGTTTCCACTGCATATTCTGAAGAGGCTCTTGTATACATCGTCAGAGCTATTTCCATCAACTTTACCAAAGTTACTGTATGTCAAAATGGCGGCGCTATTGAGAGTGAGAGTAGTAAAGGGGATCTGAAGAGGCATCAACACACGTGTGCAACCACGAGTCTAACTGCGGTACCCACGTCAAATGCGAACCAGGAGTAGGCTGTGCCGATGAGGACTTTCAGGTTGTCCCGTTTAGAAAAAGAATCGATAAAGTCCGCAAGGGATGCACGGGGCACCGCAACGATTTGCTCCATCTCTGCGCCCTTGGCAATGGTATGCTGACCGGCTGGTACGATCTTACCGATGTCACGACCGGCTCGGGTGACGTTGCGCTCGATATCCACGGTGAAACGAGGTGTCTCAGGGATGGTGAGACGGAGATAATACCCAATCAGTCCAGGAACGCATCCAAAGCCAATGACGAGACGCCAGGTATAGTCAATAGGGCCAGCGCTTGGGTAATCGGCGCTGCGGATCGCGCCTCCATACGCGACGACGACGATCATTCCGACGAGACTAGCAGCTGACATATCACGGGATCAAAAAAGCCGGCATTTGGAGGTAGCCTATGAGCATACCAAGTTGGCCCCAGCCTTGGAATGCGATGGCAGTAGTCACGAGGCGCCCACGGGTTTGAATTGGAGCGAACTCGGACACGATGATGGTACCGACAGGACGGTTACCTCCACAGCCAATCCCCATCTGCCACTCGTGACATCGTGCGAGCCTCGAAAAGGAATTTCATAGTACTTACAATGAAACGCCAGAGTATGAGAACCCCGATGATGTCAACTGCATACCCGGGACCAGTAAGGGCTTGGCCAAAGGTTGCAGTCACCATGGTGATGAATCCTACACCATCTTGTGTTGCATAATTAAGCAAGGAATCACGCAGGGGACTAGTTCAGTGCTCACACATCCGCTTGCGGCCAAGGACATCTGCAAGCCAACCGAAGAGCACCTGGCCGACGAGACTGCCAACAGGAGCGGCAACTTTGAGACCTGTCGACTCCCAGGGAGCGAGGTCGCCTGTGAAGGGTGATTTGTGAACACAAGAAGACAGGAAGAAAAATTTCCCATACCATTTTCATTGCCACAGACATAGCCCAGCATCGAGACCATAATGCTAACAACGAACATGTCGTAGCTAGAAAGGGTTTAACATATATACACGAGAGTATATGAACGGACTTGCGCTTCGGTAAAAAAACCGATGCCTGCGACGAAGCATATCTTCGCGTGGACCCAGCTGGGAGGGAGATGAAGGAGATGAAGGACTGGAAGAAATACGAAGAACCCCCGTACGAAAAATGTGCATTGTCGAGCAGTTCCAAAGCACTGCGACGGCGTTCATTGAGAATGGTCACCTCGTCCGGGGGCTCATTGTCTTGCAACCGGAGACTCCAGTGCCCCTCCGAAACCCGTTGAGCGCCGTTAACCATCGAAGTCACCACCGAAGATGTGACAAGAAAGACACCCACATAGCCAAAAGATAAAGAGTCTTATAACCCACAGCCGCGATCAAAGGGTTTCTGCTGAGAACGACCCATCAGGGTCTACATCTTGCACAGTCGCATCGCCAAGTGGTCCATCGCCATTCAGTTCAGCGGCCCTCCCGCACACGATCGTCGGCAACAAGTCATTTCGTCTCACCATTGACACTGGAATGTCGTGACGGTGACGGCTGTTTACTCAAGTACGGTCAGCAAGATAACGATAGTGGGCTGTCCTCGTTGACTCTCCTGAAAGGCAGACTGCGCCTCTGCAGCCCTCGCTGGCGCAAATGGAGCAAATAAGCGTGAGTGTGATTCCCACACTCTCTCGTACCACCCCCTGAGCAATGGCAACATGATCCGTTCTTGGCCCCGCCAAAGACCCTTCCCGGCAACAGTAGGGCCTGCGGTTGGCGCACCAGGAAACTCGCACCCAGCCGCACGGGTCATCGTCAAGCTTGGCACCTGTCCCAACGACTGTGTACGTGGCGCCGCTGTCTTCCAACACGCTCCACCCCACAGCGAATCGGGACTAAAAACCGAAGTTGGAGGGGGGGTCAGCACCATAAGTGAAACGATTCGAGCAATCTCTGCGACACGGGTGATTTGGTTGATCAGTGACTAGATCCCCAGAATGGAACCGCGGCATCTTGCCGCATAAGACAGGAACAAGAGGGCAGTGTTTGAGATTGCCGTGTCTGAATTAAAGGGTATACAGATCAGTGATACAAATGCGAATGAAAATTGGTCATGCAAATCAGACGTTGTCAAAGGCCCTCCTTCCCCAGATCCCACTCTCTGACACTCCCCTTCTTCTTGTATTCAATGTCCATGATGCTGTCACCACCCTCGCTGTATTTCTTAAGCTTCGAAGTTGGAATCTTCTTATCGCTTGTGTTGAAGCCTAGCTTCTCTAGCCGCTTTTTCTCTTCCTTGTCCTCCCGGCGCTGACGTAAAAGTTCTAACATAGCATCCCAGGCTGCGTATTCCGAATCATCGATAAATCCTGCCTTGGGTACAGTAGGGACGGACAGGGAGGTAATGTCGAGACGGGGATCGTACGAGTCCTCAAAGTACTTGTCCATTTTGGATGGAAGAGCGGCGGGGGGAAGTGGCGGTGGCGAGACCGAAGGGGAGCGGACGGACGTGGATGACGCGGGGTGGCCACGTGGCCGACGGGGAGGAGGTGGGGGCGGTGGAGACAGTGAGCGGACCCGAGGCGGGCTGACTGGTGATGAGGTGCCATCTACATCCCTTTCCTTGCCCTTTGGTGTACGCCGAAACACGATGTCGGCGATTGTCGCATCGTCCTCAACAGGTGTCTGCGTGGACCGAGGGGGTGTAGATGTCTTGCGCGGCGTGATCTCCAAAGCAGGCTTCTTTCTTTGTGCGTCCTGGTCTTCTGAAAGCAAAGGAGACCGGCTGCGTTTATGAGACGCAATACCTTGGTTCTGCCCGGGGTTTGGTGGGCGACTTGTCCGTCGTCGGCGTCTGTCATCGTCGTCACCTCTGCTCTTATGATGTCTATGTTTTCGTCGGCTGCGCTCGCTGCGGCGAGAATCCTCCTTGTCCCCATCCCGCTCTTGCGACGACGTCCGCTTGCGGCTCTTATGCCTGCGGTCTCGTTCCCGTTCGCCATCTTGTGAAGCTGACCGCGAGCGATGTTTCCGTCTAGTCCGCCTGTGCTCCTTCTCGCGCTCGAACTCTTCCTCGCTGGACCCTCTCCTCCAATCGCTATCCCAGGCTCTTAAACGCGGTCGTGAGCGTTCCCTGCCTCTGGCCCTCCATATGTCCCGTTCATCAGAGTCATAACCATCGTGCCTCTTGCGTCGCCTCGACCGTTCCGCGGCGGAAGCCTCCTCCGCACGCGCCCTCCTCTCTCTCCGCTCCTGCTCGTCTCGTTCCCTTTTTATCTCCTGGGCCGCGAGTGTCTGTGTACGCAGAATAGTTTTGTTATGATCGTCGGTGCTCCGAATGATAGACGAAAGGAAGCGTTTGTTAGGGCGGGGGGCATTCGGGTCCGGGCTGTACGCGTGTCATGAGATTGGCAGTGCGACACGGTTTGGACGAGCGCACCCGGCTGGCAAGTAGGCCTTTACTCCCAGCTTGTCGTAGCTCTCAGCCTTTTGTTTTGCTTCCTTGAGGATGATGTCCGCCACATGTCTGTCGAGTTCCTCGTCTGGGATGGTGGAGGACATGGAAGCGCCCATCGAGGCACGGACGAGCGTCGAGACGACGGAGGACAGCGTCGACTTGGACATTGGCGACGAGGCCGAGTCGTTGGCGGTGTCGGCGCGTGCAGGCGGGGCCACTTTGGTCTTGTTTGCCCACACGGGCGCTAAAACGGGACAGACGGGCCGCGGATGGCCCGCGCTTTCGTCAAGCCTGAACGCGAGGCAGTCGCGCTTGTCCCGCTCTGCCAGGACCCTGCGACGCTTGCGTAGCCGCACGACGGCCACGCCGCTGGGGCGTGCTGGGGGCGCGCTGGTGTTTGAGCGGGCTCGCTCTGTTCGTGTTCCGGATGACCTCACCACCGTCAGATCTCCCACCACGTCGATGATGCCCTTATCACATGTAAAAAGTCGTCTATTGTGTCCAGTAACACGTTCCCCGGCCCCTGGGTATCCATTGTTTCACATTTTCGGGGTGAGTGATGTCCGGTCTCATCCTCTTGTCCTCATCCGTCCGTGTAGACACTGAATCCACCACCGATCGCCGGTGCCATTTCCAGGCAGGACCACTCCCTGGTCAAGTGAGCTGGGCCGAGCGCCTACCATCAGCTTATGTTACTCGGCGGGTTTTCGGCCAATCCCTCAAAGTTGGGGACGCCATCCTCGAGAAAGTTTGAGTTGCGACTGTGTGAGCGCCGCATCCAACAAGGGCAGTGCTCGATATGTATGCGGCACGTTGAGTTCCCTCGTGCTCCTGATTGGTACTGACTTGGCCACGATCACCGCGGAGTGTTGCAGCGCTGAAAAGGCTAGCCTGAGCTTACCGCCGCTTGGCCAATCATGGCTCGACGTTAATTCCGTCACAGGGCGGGGTTACTCGGCACCCTTGGAGATGGTCATGTCGTGCGTCAGGCGCTCATATTTCCTGGGATCTCTGTTGACCCGCGCGGGTCAAAAATGGATACGTGAAGAACCGATGGCCATGGTTCCGAGATAAAGCCCGCTCATGCTGTGCTACATGACATACTATCGCGGAAAAGGTTTGGATGACCGATTACGCGAAGTCGCCGAGCCTGCTCCGTCGAGGATATCATCGATGAGTATAAAATCAACTCGGACCTTCGATCGATGGCCGCTGCCCCTGACTCCGGACACGTCTGCGACGGTGTTCGTTCGCACTTCTGCTACGATTCACATCCTCTACTACACGTCCTTATAATCAACAACCCCTTATGATAGCAATGGGCCTATTCAATCTTTTACGATCCTCGATCCCGATGCCTTCTCCAAGAGTGAGTCCGACGCTCTCCGTCTAGACGAGGGTAGCTGACGCGTTTCTAGGCTGAGCCACAGCAAGTGTCCTTTGACCTGGCTGTCGCCCCTCAGTCTCACAAGATCCTTGCATATTCCCAAGCACCCCGTGTCCCGGAACGTGGTATCCCGCTCGAGGTTGTCCTGGAAATCCTCGAGGCAGTGTCCTTTGACGACGGCACCGTAGACGCAGAGTTTCTCAGAACGTGCTCGCTCGTCTCCAAGTCATGGTCGCTCCCCGCACAAAGACTCCTCTTCAGGAGGATTCACCTTTGTTCGCAAGCTGCTTACAACTCTTTCGTCTCCGCTGTCGATCGTTCCACAGAGCGCGGTAGAATCTTGAGCGACTCGGTCGTCCAGATGCATGCCGTTTTGGACAACAATCAACCTGGACCCCTCAAACAGGCTTGTTTTGCTCGTGCTGTCACCCTCTGCCCTAATCTCCGCGAGCTCAGCCTCGCCCTGTATGGTTGTGGGGAACCGGGCAAAGACATTGTCGGCAGTCCCGCTCTTGAACGCATGCGCCGACCAGCTCCTTCCTTTGAACCCGGTACCTTGGAACTACTCCGCTCCGGTCCACCCATCACGTCGCTACACTTTAGTAACTGGTCCGACAACGATCAGTCCATTGTCCAACTTCTTGATATCTGGCCTTCCCTCGAGTCGCTTTCGATCACTGGAAAAACGCCCCAATTCTCGCCGGGTTTGATACATCCGCCGTTCGCGTGCGCGCTCACTGGGTTGAGGATGAATTGCCAGCTTGAACCTTCGCTCGACTTCCTCGAGTGGCTTCTTCATACGTCCTCACAAGCCAAGAGCTTGTGCGCAATTGAGCTGGATCGCGAGCCAAGTCTGGAGATGTTGGATTACCTCACGAGGAATCACGCGGAGAGCTTGCAAGAACTCGGCATCCCTTCCTGCTCAACATCTGAGCACGCCACGTCCATCATCCGATGCCGTTCCCTCCGCCAGCTGCGGACGGAGCGCCCGTCCACGTCCGCAGTACCCACCGTCTTCCGGCAACTTCCAACAGGCATCCGACACCTGGCCTTTGGCATGGACCAGGACACGCCGTTGCAGACGCTGGTAGAGGCCGTCAAGACGCGGGATGAACTGGAGAGCGTTACGGTCAATCTATGGGACAAGGGCTACAGCCATCGACAGCTGCCGGCGTTGAAGATGGCGTGTGCATTCCGCGGTGTTGAGCTCCGCATTACGAACGACGTCCGCGTTCACCGCGCCGTGGTGAGTGTATGTTTTCCAGGGGGCTTCGGGGTTTAACCGTCTGTGCCCAGCGCGGAAGAGCCATCGCTTACGCACCGTGCTAGCGACCCACCCAATATTTTACCCGTTCTCCATCCACGCCGTGTCCCTTTTGTTTTCTAATTCGGATCCTGTAGCCTTGATATGACTGAGACTCGTCTAGTACCTTACACTAATTCGGACGTTTTTCATAACACACTACGTACCAGCTAGTTTGCTTTGTATCTCACTTGGTAGACGCCAAACGTTGACGACTTGACTTTCTCGCCGGGGGGACCAAGCACCGTGCGTGCGCGCTGCTGCGGAGCACACCATGACGACCGCAGGGGCCGACACCGAGGCGGCCACCCTGCTCGACCTGTTCGCGTCCTCGGCTGCCGTTCTGACAGAGCGCCCCGAGAACGCAGACTATCTTGGCGGGCTGTCCTCGCTCCCGCTCTCGGAACTGTTGGCAACGCCGACGACGCTCTCTACCCAGTCGCATACGCTGACCGCCTCGCTGAACGCGTTGGCCCACACGTCGTATCCAGCCATCCTCAGCTTGCACAACACGTCCTCGGCACTCCTGGGCTCTCTCTCGTCGCTCGACACCTCGCTCAATGCCCTGCTGGACACGGCTCTCCCCGCGCTCGACGATGCCGCACGCACGTTCCGCGAGAAGAGCGGTCCCACCGTGATCGAAGAACGCCAACGGACACGCGTCGTGCTCGAACAATACGACAAGCTTCGTGATCTGCTCGATGTCCCTGTGCTGATGGACACCTGCGTCCGCAACGGGCTTTACGCCGAGGCGCTCGCCCTGGCCGGACACGCCACCACGGCTCTCTCAGCGCTGTCTACCCTTCGCGCGCAGGGCGGCGGCGGCGGCGAGCGACCACCCGAGGCTGACGGGCGTCCCGTCCCGCTTCCGCTTGTGAGCGCGTTGCAGGCGGAGATTGCGTCCTCGCTGAACGCGATGCGGCTGCTTCTCCTTGGGACGCTGCGCGAGCCCGGACGAAAACTGCCTGCGTTCTGGAAGGCAGTTCAGTTTCTGCGTCGAATGCAGGTCCTGCCCGAGAGCGAGCTCGCGCTCGCGTTCGTAAGCGCACGCATACACTGTCTCCGGAGCGCACTCCAAGCCGTCGAACGGGACGCTGGTGTGTCAATCACGATATTCAGCGACGACGGAGACAACATCACTGGGAGCAGCACGGCGGATCGCGAAAAAGAGATGGACCGGCGCGCGGAGGACGTGGCAAGGTTCCTGAAGAAGTACACTGACGTTTGGCGGGAAGGCGCCTATGATCTCGTCACGCAGTACGCCACCATGTTTCTCGAGCGGGCATCAGCGCAGGGGTCTGCCTCGTCTCACTTGGCCGCTACGACATCTTTTCCTGATCCGGTGATCAGACACACGCTCCCATCCACGTTGCTAGGCTTGCTGCTTCCAACCATCAAGACTTACCTTCGGCGCGCGTACCCACACCTCGCCCCGCTCGCAACTCAGCTCGCATACTGCAGTTCGGCCATGGCGCGTATCGGAATGGTACGTGCACATCCACGGCACATTGACAACGAACAGCTGACATGCACCCTTTTGCTGTCCACCACAGGACTTTCGCTCGCTCCTATCTCCGTTGATCACACATGCTGTCACCGACGGCTTTGCGCGCGACATCAAAATCGGCGCCGAACGCGAATGGTCGATCGTCATCGCCAAACACGCGTCCGGAGCCAAACCGACGCCGCCGACCCAATGGCTCGTCCCGCCTCCGTCGCTTTCGCTCGCTTCCCCTTCCGCGCAGTCTTCCCTCCCCACCCCCTCTGCGCTGTCTCTTCCGCCGACGAGCATGGTGGCCGTACACGTACCGCCCCAGGTGCTGACCGCGTTCCCGCCGCTCGCAGTCTCGCTGAACACGCATCTACGTGCTCTGAACCGGCTGCGTGCCCTCGCCCCGATGGGCGCGCTCCGAGGGGTGCTCGACACGCTCGAAGCAAGCCTGGCGCGGGACGGCGCGGCGCTGCTGGAGTATGCGCGCGCCTGGACGGATCGGGACGACGGCGGCGGTGGCGCGGCGGAGAGAGTGGTGGTGCGTGCTGTCGGGATGGCGTACGTGCGCGTCTTGGTCCCGTTTCTGCGGCGGGCCGTCGTCGAGGGGGTGTTTGGCATGGCGTACGACACCCTGGACGGCGGGGGCGGGAGGGGGGGGGCGGGGGCGGTGGGGGGGGGGGGGGAGGGGGAGGAGGAGGAGGAGACGGGCGTCGGCAGGGCGGGTAGCGACGTGGGCTCGGACCTGCTACGGGACACGGTCAGGGGCTGGGAAGCCTGGCTGTCTGGTGTGTCATGAGGTCGTTGGGGAACGAGAGGGGCGCTGCGGGTTGGGTGTGGGTGTGAGTTTTTGGGTGCGGCGATCATATCTGACGATATATTTGGGCGGGGGTTTACAGCACACGCCTAACCGTACAGCGCACTATAGCGACTCACACGAGTTCACGTCCCCCTCGACCTGGGGGGAGAAAATTCAGTCGTGCACGGTTGTCGGATGCCGTCCGTCATGTTTTGGGGACTCGCACGATGGGAGAGGACTCCGTGCGCCACACGAAATCCACCGACCGACTGCTACCTCGGGGCATCAACGTGCTTTGCATCAGTGCCTTTTCTGACGATCATTGTTATATACATCATCGTAAGCGTTCGAACGTGCATGAAACCCGATCAAAAAAAAAATGCATGAAGACATGTGCGCCGAACGTCGTGACGATCAGCGCGCGCGGGTCCACAGCCCCCTCTTAATCCCCCGTTCCCTTCCACTCCTCCCGATCAACACATGCTCGTGCCGCGGTTACATGTCCCGTTGCAACGACGGATGCTTCTCGCTTGGTTTCCATCCCGCAGAGCGCCAAGCAGGGATACCAGACCTGTACAGCTCGTCGACCTGTGCATGTAAGTGTGTGGGTGGCAAGGCATGAAACAGGGTACTTTCAGTCATGAAAACGGAAAGCAAACTGAGCGGTCGTCGTACCTCTTCCAGCGTGATCCCCTTGGTCTCAGGAATGAAGAGATAGACGTAGGCGAAACCGAAGACGAGCATGCCAAAGAAGACGAGCATGATCAAGGGTCCAATCCTAGACCCCGCGCACCCCCAAAAAGATACGTTGAGCGACCTCTTTTCATATACGGACGGAGCGGGGAGGACGCACCTGGCGACGATGCGCGGTGAGAAAAAGGAGAGCATAAAGTTCCAGAACCAGTCTTGGGTAGCCATGCACAGCCCAATCAGTCCGTCGTCAACGAAGCCACACGACACTCACTCGAAGCACTTCCGAGGGCAATCGATTTAGGTCGGACGCGGAGCGGGAAGGACTCGCCGAGGTATACCCATGGTGTTGGACCCCACGTCGTCCCAAAGATGAAGACTTGAAGGATCGCGAATGTGATGACGACCCGTCCAGCGTCCCTGTTGCGCGGCGTCAATGCGGAGACAGGGGTTCCGGGTGCTGCAAGACAGAAATGGCCGACAAACGCGACCTGTGAAACGGGCCCTCTAAACAAAAGCAGCTGGATGAGAGGTAGACAGGGCGCACGATGAAGGCGCAGATGGCTTGTCCAAACGCCCCAAGGAGTAGCGACTAGCTACGTGTCAAATGGAATTCTGGTGATCTTGGTGTGAACGAACCTTGCGGCGACCCCAAGCCTCAATAAAGTGTAGTGCCGGAAGCGTCCCTGCTACCGAAACCGCCCCCAGGATTGTCTGAATGACATAGGGTGAAAGACTAGGATCCACGCGTGAGGACGTATCCAAGACACAAAGATGGCGTCGGACTTGCCCAGCGCCAGCATTTTCAAAGAAAGTGTCCCCATAATAGTCTAGCAAGGGAATTCAGATATGGCTCGAGTGGCAGGCCGGGGACAGCCAACGCACAATAAAAGTTTTGTCCGTTGAGTTGCTGTATGAACTGCAGCATCATTCCGTTGATCGTGCGAAGCCACAGGACATTTCTCGAAGAAAAACATTCGAACCAGGTTGCCTTTCCACCCTCGTTCTCGGCTCTGATGGCAAAGTCGAGCTCTTTGACGATCCCGATCACCAACGCGTCGTCTTCGGGAACGTTGTTCAATTCCGCGATGGCACGTCTTGCTTCGTCGCTTCGGCCAGTTCCAAGCAAGTGACGGCTGAGGAAACCTCACAGTCAAGATAAGCCTGTAGGGGAAAAGGAACTTACGGTGACTCTGGTAGGAAGAACATGCCGGAGAGTAGGATCAATCCCCATACCATTTGCAGGCCGATCGGGACGCGCCACGATCCAGAGTTGTTCAGAACGTGAGTGCCAAGCTCGAAAAGATAACTCAAAAAAATCCTAAAAAAAAAAAAGAGCAAGATGAACGGCATTGGCCGTCAATGTCACGATGCGATGCTTACCCGACGATGATTTGTACTTGGTATATCACCAGAACTGTACCACGAATCTTCTTTGGTGCGGTTTCTCCGTTGTAAAGCGGGACGATAGCTATGAAGCAGTCAGCTTGCGACGTCCACCCCAACAGAGACCTGTACCCGAAAGAGCGCCGACGCCCAGACCGGCGATGTAGCGTCCAATGACGAGTTGGACTAACGAATATGTCGTTCCCGTTTGTATCGCGACACCGATGGTAAACACTGCGGACCAAAAGAGAATAGAGCCCCGACGTCCTAATCGATCAGCTGTCAATGCTTGTGCGATAGCTCCACTGTTCGCTAGGTGAGGAGCGCCGCGAGGGAAGAGAGCATGCAAGCTCACCAAAATGTTCTACAGAACGCAATTATCGCGTCAGAGTCCGCTCGAGGAGACAAAGATGGATTTACCCCGCGGAGAGCAACGAGACGATGATGGACTGCCTTGAGCTAGAGAGATATGACTGGCCCGTGGAATCCACCTCGCCGAACCGGCGTATAAAGTCTGGCATTATAAGACAGCCCTGCGGCGACAGTTGAGGATACATGGGACGCGCCAGAGCCGTGACGACATACGGAGATGACACCCATATCATATCCGAAGAGAAATCCTGGCCAAGAAGTCCAACTCTAATCCCATCTCGGATAACGGATGCCATACCTCCTACAGGACCGCCTCGTCTGTGAGATTGGTTGCAATGGTACAAGTTGTCGCACTCACCGAACGCGATGAAGATGGCGAGCAATACCGCCTTGTTGCTTGTTGGTATGTCCCCTGCCATGGTGCGCACGCAGACGGGCGAATGTGTCCAGAAAGATTCCGATGGAGAGAGGAGAGCACCAGCACGGACACTTCATCGTGTCGCACTTGATATGGACGAAGGACGCGCGAATTGGTTCTTCCGGGCGTCAGATAACCACTGCATCGATGCATGGTACCACCGCGGTCCCGAGACCACACGGAGATACGGTGGCCTCGGTGGAACGGGTTTCCTTTGGAGCAAACGGTCGTTCGCCGGAGCAAGGCCGAGATAAAAACCTTATTGGCAAGTGGCGAACAGACTAGGGGCAGCTTGGCCTTTTCTCAAGCGCGAGGTAAACGGCACAAGGCAGAGGCCAGGTTCACTCCACTTGGCGGGGACGGAAAGGCAACGTACAAGAATAAGCAAAGTGGCAAATGAACGGGTTTTTGAAAAGACCGGAAGAGATAAACCAAAGGCGGTGTCTACCAACCGTAAAATGACTGCCCCCTTGATCGCGTGCACGGCCAGACGGACAAGGAGACCGTAATAAAAACGTCTGTCAGGGTAAGAGGCACGACAAGATAAAAGACGGGTAGCGAGAGCAATTATCCACGAACGTGGGGGATATGGCGGTACAGACGAGGCCATATAAAAAAAAAAAAGATGCGGCATGAGGGAGGACGTAATCTACCTTGGTACGTATGTGTGGTGTCCGATGCGAGTCCGTTGGAAATGTCTATGAAACCCCAAGAGGATCTGGCCCCCATTATGCAGCCTAGAACAAAAAGAGGGGGTACGACTAGTCCGTTGCTCTGCGCAGGGTGGTGAAGCCTGAAAGGAAGACGACGAGCAAGGTAGTCAAGAGCGCGATAGACGCGGGATGTGCCTTGAATTGCTCAAGCGCGCCTCCACAGCCCGTGCATTGCCAGCCTGGGAAGGCAGGGTGAATAGGGTGGGAAAGGACAAGAAAACGACGTACCGCTTGCGAGTGGTGTGTACGGCTGAGGGGTATAGAGCGCAAACTGGAGCTCGCTGTTGGGGGCAAGGTAGCCCGGGGTTGGGATGGCGCTAGGACCGCCCTGGGCGAATATGAGCAATGTGTAGTCTGCCTGTGCGAGAGGGAGGCTTGGGTTGGCGGTCTGGTAACCGTAGGGATACCAGACGACGCTCTGTGCATCTCCTGGTATAACGCCATTCGAGGGGCCGACAGGGTATGTGTTGCCGTTTTCGCAGGCGGCAGATACGGTGAGAGAGGTGGGCGTGATTGCGAGGTAGCTAAAATTCCATCCAAAGGTGACATATTCGCCGGGAGCAATTTTGTAGTAGGACGTGGATTGCAAGGGAGGCTCTGTGAAAACGATTTCGCCAGGGTTGCCGTTGGCAGCGATGGAGGATACGGCGGTTGCGTTTGGGTTGAAGCCAGGACCGCCAGTGATGCCGATTCGCTGGGAAGTGCCCGTCGAGGCGGCAGAGGCGGCCGAGCCAGAGGTGATGGCGGTGAGAGACGAGCCAGCGTTGGAGGCAGAGGAGGCGGAGGAGGCGGAGGAGGCGGGGGCGGAGGTGGACGAGCCGCCGTCCTGCTGTCTGCGGTGGAGCGCCATGCTGAGAGAGGGACAAGGACCAAAGCGAGCCTCACACGCTGTGTCCTCGCCAGCCCGTTTTGGGATCCGGGCCGGCGGATCGATCCCGTGCCCGTCCACATCCTCGTCGGTGTGTGAGATCGTCATCAGTCGAGTACAACATCCCTGACATGTACGATGCCAACAGAATGGTCCGCTTTCCCTTGTACAGTATACATCAGGCGCACGCCTGCCTAACCGAAGTGTAGTCAACAGTTGCAAGTCGCAACAAGAATGACCCGCAACCCAGGCTCACTGAGCCTCCACCTCATCATCCTCTTCGATATCCACCAACTCCCTCCCCTCTTCCACCATCTCTCCCTTCACACAGCCAACGGCTTTCACCACACCCGCCACCCCCGCTCTCAACACCGTCTCCGTCTTCATGCTCTCCAACACGACGATCGCTTGTCCCTTGTCCACACGTTGCCCGGGGCTCACCCGCACTTCCACAACTAAACTTGGCATCGGCGCACGCAGAGCGCCCTTGTGCATCGCCAAGACGTCCCCGCCCAACGATAATAACCACGCCGGAGGCGGAACCGTAACCGTCGTCTTCGTCCCATCCCCAGAGAATAGATGGAGTCGCTCCATCGTGTTTGGAGATATCGATCCAGGCACTGCAGGTGACGCAGGTTGCGAGACGATGGTCGTGTTTGTCGAGAATGAAGCGAGCGTTGTCGCAGACGCAAGTCGCGCAGAGATCGACTTGAATGTCGTTGGCGAGGAGCCGTCCACAGTAATGTCAAAGTGACCAGGAGATGCCCATCTGAGTGTCACATTGGTGCGGGAAGCAGAACCGTCATCCGTGGAGAGCGTAATGGTGCGCTCGTAGGCATCTCCACCAAACCGGCGCGCGCAAAGAGTCCACCAAGGGCTCTGAAGAGCTGACGGAACTGCTTGATCTCGAAGGGCAATGTACAGAGCAGCCTGTGCCAATAATTCCGGGGAAGGATCTGAGATCTGGGGAAACAACTCTGAATAGTGTTTCTTGATGAATCCCGCCTCGACGTCCCCCTCAATAAATGCGTCGTTGCCTGCGAGCGTCCGGAGGAACTCGATGTTGGTAGAAACACCGACCACCTTATATTCTTCCAATCCTCGCCTGAGAATCCTCAACGCCTCGGCCCGATCCCGTCCATGGACCACAAGCTTGGCTATCATTGGATCATAATACACCCCGATCTGAGCGCCCTCAGCGAATCCTTGCTCGAGACGGAGAGACGGAGAGATTGCGGTGGTTACATCGGGGACACGTCGTGAAGGTTCACTTGACTCCGCAATCAGAGGTGGCAACGGTGGTGCAAAGACGTCCGTCGGCGTCGGCGTCGAGAGATACAGAAGACGTCCGGAATCAGGAAGGAAATCATTTCGGGGGTTCTCTGCATAGATCCGGGCCTCGAAGGCGTGTCCGACCAGAGGGATGGAGGATTGGGTGAGAGGAAGTGGATTGCCAGCTGCAACCTGTCGAATATATGAAAAGACTGAACGAGTCAGCATACAAACAATGCCTAGTACCTCGAGCTGCCATTCGACAAGGTCAAGGCCGGTTATCATTTCTGTGACGGGATGTTCAACCTGAAGTCGCGTGTTCCTAACGCCAACGTCAGCTCGGCTCATGTCACAAAATCCCAAAGGTACTCGCATCTCCATGAAGTAGAACTTCTGGGAGTCATTGTCAAAGATGAACTCCACTGTACCGGCACCGACATAGCTGACGGCTCTGGCGGCAGCAATGGCCTTCTCAGACAAGTCCTCACGAAGTTCGGGAGAGAGACCTGGCGCAGGAGCCTAATAACGACAGTGAGGACGAACGTCAACGATAGGACTGACGTGCTCTCACCTCCTCAATGATCTTCTGGTTGCGTCTTTGTACAGAGCAGTCTCGTTCCCAAAGACTGACCACCCCACCCAGCGTATCTGCGAAGACTTGTACTTCCACATGTCTCGGGCGTTCAATGTATTTCTCGACGAGGACATCCGCATCGCCAAACGCCTTCAAGGACTCGCGCTTGGCAGACTCCAGGGCATCCATGAACTCGGCGGACGTCGGTACTACGCGCATGCCTTTACCGCCTCCACCGTGGATGGCTTTGATTAGTACCGGGTAGCCTGGAGACGCATCGTAGCTTGATCTGTCCCATGGTCTTCCAAGGACTTACCGATCTTCTCTGCTTCGACAGAGAGGAATTCTGGATCTTGGTTACTACCGTGATACCCTGGAACGCATGGCACGCCGGCAGCTTCCGCCCAATGTCGGCAACACTGTTGGAGCGAACATGAACAGACTGGAACCCACCAGACATGATGTTTTTGGATTCACTATGATGTTTTTCCAGTCATCACATTGTAGAATGCGGTCAAGGACGTGTACCGACCTCTTGGAACCCATGGAAATGATGGCACTCGACGGGGGCCCTATAAACACGATGCCTTCCGCTGCAAGCCGTTCGGCAAATTTGGCGTTCTCGCTGAGAAAACCATACCTGTACAGAATCCATTTGATCAGGACATATCATGAATGAGAGAGACCCCGTCCTACCCAGGATGAACCGCCTAAGGAGTCACAGAATAGAAACAAGAAGCCGCTACTAAAGCCGTCGCTCTCGAAAAAAGGCAAGTACGAGACCGACCTGTGCACCGCTCTTGTGACACACCTCGACGATCTTGTCGATGCGCAACTAAGATAAGGTAGTCAATTCACCACACCGTCAGGACGTCCCTGTACCCGACACTCACATAACTCTCAGCCGAAGGTGCAGGACCGATGCAATACGCCTCGTCTGCTTCTAGCACATGTAACGACTGCGCGTCTGCTTCGCTGTACACCGCGACCGTCTTGATCCCCAACTTCTTCGCTGTCCGGATGACACGACATGCAATCTCTCCCCTGAAACACGTCCAACACGTCGGAAATCAGGTGCGCGTCATAAGGACAACATACCTATTGGCGATGAGTATCTTGTCGAAATGGGGCTTCCTCGTGCGTGGGTAGGGATCCGCTAGTAAAGAATGTCAGGACACGCGGGATCGGGTAGGACGTCTTCCTACTCACTCGAGGGAGTAGTCGCGAATCTTCGGTGCTGGGTCACCCCAGCGGGATGAACCGGACGTTTCGTCTCTGATGAAGCATTCCATGTGGTCGCGAGAGCGCGTGCGTGTCCAGCCGCTCCGCCGGATGTCCTGCATGCATGAACCGGTGCTTGTGTCGCGGCTTGGATGCGCACCCGCCCAAGAGAGCGCGCTGCAGTGCGTTGAGTGGGTATCATCGTCGATGTCAGTGTCCAAGATGGAGAATGCGCTCGCTCGCTCGCTCGCCAGCCAAGGTCCTTCCGCTCATCCGGTGATCACGTGATCCATTCATCGCACCGATCATTACATTTCCTTGTCACCGTAAGCCGGGGCCGTATGGCGTCGGGCTCTCCTCAACCCTCCCCACCCTGGCAAGCTGATCCCCAATGCCAATCGTGTCCTGCAACAGATCCTCCCCAAGCAACCTCAACTGGCCTGGACCCCTCCCCTGCTGCTGGCGCTGTGCAGGTGGAATCCCAAACACGGTTTCGTCGGTCACCTCTTCGCCCTCACCCAGCTCGTATCCTCCCTCGGAGTCAAAGCTATCATCAAAACTATCTCCGCGTTCTCCCCTTCCTTCCAGCACCCGCGCAAAGGGATGTATGACAACCCCGTCTTCGCCTCCCAACTCATCTGCACCTACCGAATCCATCGAATGGTTCGAGTTGGACGACCCAAAGGAGTCGTCCGGGCCAGGCTCGCGGGAAGACGCCATGATAAAGGCCGCGGATGGCTGACTAGGGTGGACAGGCTCGTCATTGAGCGAGTCCGAATCTGAATCCGAGTCCGCGTTCGAGCGAGGGTGCGATCCAAGCTGGACCGCACTTTGGCCGTCTTGATGCGTATCGAATAGATCCAGTCCTTGCCCCTGATGGTCAGGCGTACGCAGTTCGTCCTCCTTCAGTGATGGTTTAAGCGCGTCACTTCCAGTGTCCGTTTGCGAATGTGAGACTGACGCAACGGAACCTGGTCTGGAACTGGACTCTGGCATCTCAAGCCCAACGCGACGCATCATGCTTGCCAAACTGGTGTCAGTGTCGTTGCTGTCTGTCCAGGATGGATATGGATGTCGCATGTACCGCGACAGGGAAGGCGGAGTCGGAATCGTACTCATCGTATCGTCCTTGATTGTACCAGAACTGTATCCAAATGCAGGTGTTCTCATTTTGTTTGGCGCCGCGCTGCTCGCAGATCCGAACTGGCTTTGCATGTCGCCCAGTAGATCTCGTCGGATACGATCTGCCGCTTCCTTCCCAGGGGTTCTGCCAAGGGTCGGCAACACGTCTTTGCCGGGCGTCCGTCCAAACGGTGGTAAAAGTCCTAGTCCCACACTGGATCTTGGCGCTCGAGCGAATGCCAACGTCCGCGGCGGAGACATTCCCTGCATCAAATCAACCGAATCATCAAAAGAGTCATTAAACGCAGTGAACTTTGGCTCCGGGTTCGAATCCGACGCCTGTTTCGTCAGAGAGGGTATATCCAACATGGACGAAGACGTGGAAACAGATCTGGACGATGACGCAGACGAAGAAACGACTGTCGGCTTTTTCGGCGTGCGTTCGTATCTTGGGCGACGGGGCGACGTAAACACAGGCTCGTTTTCCAATTTGGGCGGGAGAAAAGACTGGACATGTTTTGGGACGGCGATGGGTGTCTTCGGCTTAACCTTGAGCGGTGAGACATTTGCGCTTGTCGCGTTTGCACGCGGGGTCGGCTGCGCGCTCCGAGAGATCCGTGATGACTCGACGGGTTCGTCACGCTCGGGCCGCAAAACGCTTCTCTCAGTCTTTTCCTGGCCCTTCGATGACAACTGTTGGATGGTGTTTTCTTCTTCGTACATGATGCTGTCTGCAAAAGATGACGTGTCCTGCACAGAGACTGCATCTTCCTCCTCTTCCCGCGCAAAGCTCTGGAGTTCGGTCTTGAGGCGGGCCATCGGTAACTCGAGAGAAGCACTCCAGGATGGTTGATCGTACACAGTTTGGTCAGGTGCATGCCCGGGACGTGCCGGGGTCGACGAGACCGCGTTTGAGGGCATGAATGAACTCTCTGACGCGATCACGTCATACGCCGAGGTCGTGTCGGCATGCGTGCGCGATGCAGTAACGCTCAAGTCGTGTCCGGACTGCGAGACCGACTCCGATTCCGAAGCAGCGACGGGCGATTGCGTCCGCTCGTCGTGCACAGAATCGTCACCTCCGAGGGTCGGTATGTGCACTTGTGCAGCCTGCTCGAAAAATGACGTCCAAAACTGACAAAACGAACTCAAAAAACATCTGAGACAACGATTGCCAGACGAGATCGTCACCTTGGCCGCTTCACGAACTGGTTCCGTGCCAACTGCATAGCGCTTCACAGCTGGCAATAACCTCGTCGACATGAGGTGCTGTATCTTTGAAAAATTGGCATCTACATTCTTCCCCGATCATTCGTTGCTGGGATATGGCACGCTACGAGCCAAACTCACCTGTAGCTTAATGGTGATCAACTGTTCAATCTGATCAATCTGATCATTTATGGGTGCATTCGTGTCGAGCCCGGGAACGACGATGGAGGCAGGGTCTGCCGACGGGCTCCATCGCGGTGGGTTGGGTTCGATGGGCGTGGTCATCGTCGCCTCCACTGACCGTCACGTGAGAACATCCACGATTAGACGCGTGCAGTCACGCGCGACGGTCGCGTCAATTTTGCTTCCAATTGCCCGCCACGCCATAGTAGTACTAGTACAACATTGCACAGGCAGTAGCTAACGCTGGCTCAAAACATACCCTCCCTGTCAGGGACTGCTACCGGCACCGGACGCGCAGCTGGACCACTTGGCCTATTTGTCGAGCGTGGTGGTAGAGGCCCTGCTCCCCTTACGTTGTCAACAGACTTTGGAGGTGGCGCCGGTACAGGGGTTGAAGGGACACTATTAGAGTCCTCCATAGAAAGTGACTGTCGACGTAGACGCGATGTAGGCGTCGAGGGAGGAATTGCAGCCGAAGGTGAGGGTGAGGGCGAACTGGAAGTTCGAGAAAGAGAAGAAGGTGGAATTGCGAGTCGAGTAGGCACATTCGGAGGGGTAGATATAGGCGATGCCTTGGGATGTTGCGCAAGGAGATCATCAAGGAGGTAACGAAAGTCAAGGCCAAACTCCTGTAGCAACTGAACGGTTGTCAACAAAAAGACATACGGCAGGCGCCAAAAGCTCACGGACCTTCCGGCTCTGAGAATGAGTAATCTTGAGCGCCTCTTCAACAGTCTGTTGGTCCACATCCGAGCTGTATACTTGTTTTCTGAACATTTCGGCGTACATCTCAATCTGCTTTTTCGCCCAGTCAATGAATCCTGGGTTGCGGGGTGAGTGGCCAGCGCCGGCGTGCAAGAATAGACTTGCCGGAAGTCATCTCATGTTCCACAAACCCGGCGAGGAACCAATCAGCAGTGTGTTTTATCGCTGTAAACACCACCACCGCCAGATGGTGGATGTAAAGACTAACATGTCCTTCAAACGTGATAGCTCGAATATAACCCTTGATCGCCGCGCCTCTGGCGGTTAGGAACGTCTCACGGGCTCGAACCACAGCACCTAGGCGCAAGAGATGACCGACAAGCTCCACGCACGTGGATTTCGAGTTCTTTGGGCGAGCTAGTGCGTCAAGGAGGGCGGACGTCAATGCGGTAACAAGTGGTGATAAACTCGGATGCATTCGCGCAGATTCGGCTAGCTGGACAGCGCGAGGCCATGCGCGAAGGGCAATTGCAACCGTCAAGTCATCCGAGAGCTCCGAGAGCGCACGTGCATTTCGATCATTTTTGGCCCTCGAAGAAGCATCCACGGCACCGGAAGAAGAGTTCGCAGCGCGAGCTAACTCGGCCATCCAATCTGAAAGGGGGGGAAGCTTGTCAAGGTTGAAGACCGAGGACGCGCGCTGATTTAAGAATGTTAAAGCAGCTCATTAGTGGAAAAGATCAACGCACATCACCCCCTGAATTACCGCCCGCCCACAAGCTCCTCCTGCGCTCATGCTCACCCTCACGCTCCTTGCGCTTTCGAATTGCTAGTTCCTCTGCCACTTGACGGAACTGCCCAAGCAATGTCTTTTTGTCAGTGGGAGCATCGGTGCGGTATACGTGAGTCTCTTTTCCATGCCGGACCTTGAAGACATTGGTCATACCTAATGGGAGTCAGAGGATGATGCGTACGGTAGAAACAACTTACTGGCGGTATCTTTAGTGTCGAGGACCAACATCTCATTCAAGGGCCAGCACCTCTCTGCGGCGAGCTTGCCCACTGGCTCAGGAGCGCCGTTGCCGCCGGGAGTGGGGGCAACCATGCCACCACCCCTTCTTCTTCTGGCGACCAAGACGACGTCATCCAAAATGACGAATCGAACGATACTGATGACCTTGTATGTTGCCGCATTCAATTCCCAGATACCGTCCATTTCGGCGACAACATGCCTGCCGGGGGTGGCTGGCACAAACTTTGCAGAGCCGGATATCTGAGAGTGCAATGTTTGCATCTGTGAGGCATACAGGATCCGAAGATCCACGACAGAAGAACGCGCTGCACGCCTGCGTTCTGAAAGGGGGTCAGTCGTGTGAGAGGGATGGAAGAAGGAGACATGCCTGTGACGGAGGCGGATTCATCAATATGCAGGAGAGAAGGCATGCTCTTCCATTCCTGGAGACTTTCCTTAACTTCGAGCATCTCGTTTTCGAGAACGCTGATCTCTTTTGAGACGAGGACGAATTCAGCATAGCTACGTCATCTGGATTGTCAGAGGGTGTATCCAAAACGAGGTTGCACTGACTTTTTGAAGACGTTGCGCTGCAGCTCGACAGCAGTATCGTCTTTGAGGGAGCGCAGGGAAGACTGTAGGGACTTGAGTTCTGCCTCAGTTGAGTTGGCGAGCTTTGCTTTGAGGTCTGGCGATGCTGTTCGTCAATAGCAACATCGGCATCATGTGAGACGCACAGTCATCGGGATCAAAGTCCTCCTTGTCGAGCAGACGTTGGTCGAGAGCGCGAGAATCCTCTTTGACTTGGGCGACGTCGAGCACGATCTCGTCTAGATCACGATACGCGCCGGGTCTGAGACCGAGGGGAATGGTGGGCACGGCAGGTACGGATGCCTCTGTTGGCGAGGATATCTCTGCATATCTGAGCGACATGCGCTTCTTCATCTTGTCGTCCACGGCGGATTTGCGGGCATTCTGCCTCGTCGAGGGGGATTTTGCGAGCTTGGATGCATTGCGCTTGACCGGTCCTGACTCTGAGGGACGCCGTGAGCGCAGGGACTGCATTTAGTCGTGATGGTAAAGCTGTGAACCTTGTCACCTTCACTCAACCATGTACGCCCAAGACCAATCCCGCCCAAACTCGTTTTACGGCCCAGAGTTTGGTGGGCAACCATCCCCCGAGCCCGCACGCAGGCCGCGACCTCACCCGTCCTCCAATTCACCCATCCAGCAGCCCGTCGACGCCGCCTACGACCCCGATGACATCCCCCTCGGCGCGCTTGACATACACAACCAGGACCAAGACGACTTTTATGCCCCGCAACCTGTCGACCCACCACCCGCCCGCCCCATACCGACCTCCCGTTCTGTTCGTGCACCATCTCCACCGCCCCAGCCAAATGGGGCTCTCCTCGATCACTCCCATCTCCGTCCAGGCAACCAGGCGTCCCTCCTTTCACACGACCGCACGCTCGAACTCTACCGAGCCAATGCAAAGAAAACACAGGATCCCGATCTCCAGTTCGAGTTTGCCGTATTCATGGTTGACGCTTCAAAAACATACCCCATACCTGAGCGCACTGCAGGAAATGTAATGGAAATCGAAAAGGCGATCGAGAAGAGAGAAAACCTTATTACAGAGGCACTCGCGCTGCTCAAGCGCCTCGCTGACCGTGGTCATCCAGCCTCGCAGTACTTTCTCGCGGACTGTTACGCCAATGGGATCGGTACATACAAAGGGAAGCAAGACTTTGATCGTGCCTACCCCTTGTTTGTGCTTGCCGCAAAGCATGGCCATCCTGACGCAGCCTACCGTGCGGGCACGTGTTGCGAGAATGGCTGGGGCTGCAGGCGTGAATCTCCCAAGGCGCTCCAATTCTTTCGTAAATCGGCCGCCGCCCTCCACCCGGGCGCAATGTATCGCCTCGGAATAGCAGAACTCAACGGCGAGCTTGGCCTCACCAAGCGACCCAGAGAAGGGGTCAAATGGCTCAAACGCTCTGCAGAGCATGCCACTGCCGAGTTTCCACACGCCCTCCACGAGCTGTCGCTCTTACACGAGAAAGGCATTTACAACGTGGTTTTCGTGGACACAGAGTACGCGGTCGAACTGCTTGCTCAGGCATCGGAGCTTGGCTATGCTCCATCGGCAAATCGACTAGGGGAATTCTACGAGTACGGCAAGCTGGGTTGTCCCCAGGACCCCGCCCTCTCGATTCACTATTACGTTCGTCCTCGCCGGTCGCTGTCACCCGTTTGTGTCGTGCACTGATGAGGTACCTAGAACATTGCTGCGCAGCAAAATCATCGTGACGCGTGCTTTGCGCTTACGGCGTGGTATCTCGTTGGCTCACCAGGGGTACTTCCGCAATCGGATACTGAAGCGTACCTGTGGGCAAAGAAAGCCGCGGATGCTGGGCTTTCCAAGGCGATGTACGCCGTGGGGTATTTTCTCGAGGTGGGCGTCGGAACGCCGCCCGATGCCCAGGAGTACGTGTTGATCACGCATGTGTCATCTGGACTGACCCAAGCCATGTCGACAGATCCATATCCTTCTATAAGAGGGCAGCTGAGCTGGGCGACAAACGTGCGCAACAACGGCTCAAGGGGAGTCCGGCGCCCGGCCGTTCCGAGTCTGTCGTGCTGCGTGCCGATGGCTCAGACGGAAAGAACATTGCGAACAAGGACTGTGTCATCATGTGAAGTAGATAACTTCACGCCGCACTCTTTGGTGGGCACGCTTCAATTCCGTAGCTCCCTCGGTACGTTTCCTGCAAGCGCCACACGTGGACTGTTGTATCTACACCGGGACATCGACACTAGACTTGTTTACCATCTGATATTATCATCTTTGCGCTACACTTACTCGCACGCGTTCATTCATTGACCGTATACCACCGTTATTTATGATCGGGGAAGGGCATTCTATTCCTCACTTTCGCTTTGTCCTCTGCACACCTCGGATTTTCACATCAGACTACACCCACACCCGACTTGGCCCGAGTCACGATAGCGTTTCCCTTTGCGTATAGATATCCAGTGGACCCACAGAGTACTGTATTCTGTCGATCGATCCTCCCACGGCGCTCACTTGTGGTGCCTGGTAACTGGGGATGGATAATTCGCTTGGCTTATGTGCTATCTGGGTTCGACTTGTAATATCTGTGAAGAGCAACGCTCGATCATAGTGTCCGTGGCGGCGCCCTCTCTATCTGCCTATGTACTAGGGGCCATGTTGCAGACACACGGGTCCGAGGAACGCGACAGACACCACCTTGGGCGCGCGGGCGCGTTTAGTTCTTCAGACTGCTACGCGTGTGAATGACAGCTCGACGCGCGATCAAAGAGGTCACGCACCTCGCGATGCATTCGATTTCGAACAGAACGTCCTTGGGGAGTCGCGCGACCTCGACGGCCGAACGCGCGGGCTTGTGGTCGGCAGAGAAATTGGC
>JBBPTT010000012.1:0-31216 GCA_038094175.1 Boletellus aff. lepidospora
CGATCTGTCGGACGTACGGGAGCGCGAACTGGCAAAAATCGTGGGGGGCGAGGTCGCCGGCGTTGGAATCAAACACTTGCAAAAGCTAAGCGCGAGCGCTCAGAGGGACGGAGGAGGGGGGGGGGGACGGGGATACGGTACCTGTGCACCGGCGCCGACCTGGCCTACCAAAAAGTCGATGCAGGCGGTGGTGATGAGCTGGAGGAGCGCCTGGGATTGGAGGGGGTGCTTGAAGAGCCACGTCTTTGATTTCTGGAGCGTCTTGCTCGCGCCGCCCTCGATCATGTACGCCATGAGGGTCCAGGGGGCGCCGCAGAAGCCGATGAGCGGGACACGGCCGGCGAGGCGCGTGCGCGTGAGGGTGATGGCGTCGTACACGTACTGGAGCCTCTCTGCGACGCGATCCGTCTGCAGACGGTGCACGTCTTCGGGGACGTCGAGCGGTTGGGTGAAGACGGGGCCGGGGTTCATGAGGACCTCCATGCCCATGGCCTGGGGGATGACGAGGATGTCGGAGAAGATGATGGCGGCGTCGACGAGGCCCGCATAGCGATCGATGGGCTGCAGGGTGACCTGCGTCGCGAGCTCTGGATCCTGGCACAGTCGAAAAAAGTCGTATTTCTGGCGGAGCTCCCTAAACTCTGCGGAGCGCGATGAGCGTGGGATCGCGGGGACGGGGGGAGCGATCTCACCAGGCAGGTAGCGCCCGGCCTGGCGCATGACCCACACTGGGGCACGCTCGGTGCGTTGTCCGCGTGCAGCACGCAGGAGGAGGTCGTTTTCGAGCGGC
This sequence comes from Boletellus aff. lepidospora, assembly GCA_038094175.1. Taxonomy (NCBI): domain Eukaryota; kingdom Fungi; phylum Basidiomycota; class Agaricomycetes; order Boletales; family Boletaceae; genus Boletellus; species Boletellus aff. lepidospora. The sequence goes on from JBBPTT010000012.1 coordinate 791, forward strand.
GGGAACATGCTGATAGGACAGGGCACAGCCACGGATACGGGTTTCACGCACGACCTCGATCGATGGCGCGGCGACTGTCGAATCCGGAGCAGCTGATTGACGAGCGAGTGCCGCCCTCATCCTCTTTCCTTTCGCTGACCTGGCGACGCAGATTCAAAAAGTCGGGCGAGTTCGACCGGTTGCGACGCGAGCTCCTGAGCGAGTTTCAACGCAGCGTACGCTCACCGCGGTCGTGTGGGCGCTGGGGCTGACTCGGACGGTTTAGGAGCGGGGTGCCAGCTTCCAGACGCGCGTGTGTGAGATCGCGCGTGAGCGACTGGCGTCGGACGGGCACCTCGTCCAGGAGGCGCAAGACGCGGTCCACCGCGAGCTGATGGGCGAGATCGACCGGTGCGTGGACCGTCGTGCGTGCGTGTAGCTCTGAGGCGGGTGCGCGCGCGCAGATATCCCGTGCTCGAGCGTGCGGTGGCAGAGGCGCCGCTGCTGGCCGACGCGTCCTTTTCTGCGACGATCCGCGCGTCGCTCGAGCGCATTCTCGGACCAGGCGAGGGCGAGTCACGTGTCGCCTCTGCGTGAGATCGATCGATCGATCTGCCCCACGTGTGCACCCCGCACGAGCACACGTCGGGCAACGCCACGTCCATTTGTATATATGCCGACTACGCTATACTGTAGATAACGCCCGTCCACCACACACACCAGATCCTACTGCGCCGGGTCCTGCTGGATCAGCTCGAGCGCCTTTGCGGAGCGCGGCTTGATCGCGCACACAAACGGCTTGGGGTGACTGGCACGCCCGTCAGTCGCACGCAGCACGCCCAGCAGACGCGGCCACCTCACCTGATGGTGCCCGTCGAGGGATCCACCTCGGGCGTGATCTCGACGCCGTCCTTGACCATCTTGGACACGTCGAACACTGCGAGCGACATGGCGACCGACATCCACACCGACGCATCCGCCAGGTACATGCCTGTCCGCCCGTCACGTCAGCGCGCAAGACGGACACCGCGGTGCGCCCACTGACCTGGACAGATACTGGTCGAGGGCATGAGTCATGCACACAGCGAGCGACCGACAGCACAAACGTACCGTCTTCCGAACCCAAAGCAGATGGTACGGGGATCGGCCTCGGGTTCCTTGCCGTCCTGAGCGAGGAACCGGTCGGGCTTGAACGCGTCGGGATCAGAGTAGCTCCGGGGGTCGCGCAGCATGAACCTGGCCGGGGTCAGTCAGCACGGGCGAGACAGGCAAGATGGCTGCCGACCAAATGTTGGCCATGATCAGGGTGCCCTTGGGGACAAAGTAACCGTCGTGGACGTCGTCCTTGGTCACGCGGTGGGGCACGCCTAGCGTTCCGGGGTCAGCGGACGGCGCGCGTGCGTGTGGACGGCACGCACCAGTGGGCACGACGGGGCTCCACCGAAGGACTTCTTTGGCGAGCGCCTCGACGTACGGGAGAGCATCGCGGTCAGCAAAGTTCGGGAGACGATCCGAGCCAACGACGGCGTCAATCTCTGCCTGTGCCCTTTTCTGGGCGTCCGGGAAGAGCGTCATGGCCAGGAAGAGCGAGTAGATGGCCGACACGGTCTGAGGGGGTGGTCAGGTGAGCGGCGGGACGTGCGACCGGTGATGGCCACCCACCGTGTCAGCACCGCCTGCGGACGGATTCAGCAGACGCTGTGGCCAAAGGGGGGGGATCCTCACGTACCGGAATACAACGAGGCCGAGGACCATTTGATCACGTGTTCTTCCTCTGCAGAAAGCGACTTGCCTTGGAGCAGGTTGGAGACAAAGGACTCGGGGGCAATGCCGGCAGCCTTGGGCACGTCATTGCCGCGACTGCGAAGGCGTGGCGTTTGGGACGTACCATCTGGTCCTTGACGAACTGGTACGGTCGCTGGACCATCTCGTCGAGGGTCGCACGCCACTCTCTGGCCTTGAGCTTGAACGCGGCACCCGGGAGCCAGTCGGGGACGTGGGCGACTGTCAAGGGGAGAGATGAGGGGCCGCGCGTGGCAACGGGGACAGGCTTACGGGCGGGGACGACGTCGACCATGAATGCGCCGGTGGCCGTGGATTTCGAAAACTGGTCGACGGCGCGGTTGGCGAGGCCGACAAAGGGGTCGTCGTGCTCGCTGACCTCGTAGCCGTGGGAGATGCGCAGGATGACGGCGCCGGCGGTGTGGCGGATGTGCTGGACGAGTTCGGCGGGCTTGGCGAGGACGCGCTGGAGGAAGCGGTGTGTCTCGGCGTGCTCGACGGGGTGGTAGGCTTCCATGGCTGCGCGGCTGCCGATGACGCGGGCAAAGTTCTTTCGGTACTCACGGAAACGGTCGCCATAGGGAAGGAGAACGAGGGTGTGCTTCCAGCCGACGAGCTCGCCACCCATGGGGAGGACTGGACGGTCGGAGTAGACGGAGCTCTTTTTGTCGAGCATGTCGACGGCGACGCTGGCGCTGTTGAGGACGAGGACGTGCTGGCCGAGGACCTCGACGTGGGTGATGTCGCCTGGCAAGCGTCACGATCACGGGGCAGACGGGAGAAGAGAGATACGTGCCATATGTGCGGCCCCAGTCGGCAAAGGTGAGCCACGGCTTGACGGAGGGCATGTCTGCGATGTTACCGAGCCAGGGGAGGCCCTTGGGGCCGGGCGGGAGGGGGGCGGGCTGCTGTTTCCTGGCGATGAGCTGGCGGACGAGGAGGAGGGCGAGGCCGGCGAGACAGAGGTCGAGCCATGTGACGCTGGTGGGCATGGCGGGGGTGGAGAAAGGAGCGTGGGGGAGATGGCAGCGGGGCGGGCGCAGGGGGCGCATTAAATCTGTGCACGCTGGGAAGGCCGCGGCGATGCGGCGATCGGGCGCACAAACATTATACCCGCGGATCTCCCGCGCTAGGGGCACGCCACCGCGAGAAGCGTGGACGCGCGACGAAACGCGTCGCAGTGTCCCTGATCGGCCCGGTGCAAACAACCCACAACACCGTCCAAACGTGTGCACACGCGCGCACCTCACCGCCACCGCTACTGCCACCGCAAACGAGGACGACGACGACGATGGCCCTTTTCGCCCGCACGAGCCGCTGCCTGGTCCGGTTGCGCACGCCCCGGCCGTCGAGACGGCTCGCGACGGCAGCCGCCGAGGCCCCGCCGCCCGCAGACCCGCGCATTGGCCGCATCGTCGACGACATTTCCGGGCTCACCCTCCTCCAGACTGCCGACCTCGTCTCCCTCCTCAAGGCGAGCACCGTTCCCTGCCCAACGCGTTCTCTGACCGGCCGTTTTTCGACAGACGCGTCTCAACATCCAGGAGATCGCCCTGCCCTCGGCCCACGCCCCGGCACCCGCCGCCGCCGCCCCCGTGGAGGAAGAGGCCGCCGAGGTGAGTCAGCTCGCGTCCGGAAAAGAGAATAGTGGTCACTGATGCGCTGGCAGGAAAAACCAAAGGAAAAGACCATCTTCAACGTCACCCTGACATCGTTTGACGCCACGGCCAAGCCCAAGATCATCCGCGAGGTAAAGGCCCTCGTGCCCAACCTCACGCTCATCGACGTGCGTCGCCTCGCCGTGCCGTCGACCTGCGCTACACCTTTTTTTTTCTAGGCAAAAAAGTTTGTCGAGTCCGTCCCAAAAGTGCTCAAGGAGAACCTCTCCAAGGAGGACGCGGACAAGCTGAAATCGACCTTTGAGGCCCTCGGCGCGGTAGTTGCCCTCGACTAGTCCCACCGTGTGCTTAGAGTAGTGACGAGCACGACAGCGACGCTGCAGTAAAAATTACATCGTGTACCGGACGCGAGCACGACAACACAACACTCAGTCCTCCGAAAGATAGCGGTATTCGAACCGGAAATCGCTCTTCTTGCGCTGGCACCACGACCCCTCCCAGTCAAAGTAGACGTACACCCCTTGCTCGTATTCCTCCGTGATCGCCTGCGGCTCCGAGTGTCGCTGGAACCACGTCAGGTATTTCACGTGGAACCGCCACGACTGTCGCTTGAGCTCCTTGGCCGCGAGGTACCTGCACACCATCCTGAGCACACCACCGCAAACGGACACACGTCACGCGACCCACTGCTGGTACGTTCCCGGGAGGTAGTAAAACACGTAGAACAGCGTCTCCACGTCGATCTGAGAAAACAGCCCCGGCGAGTTCAGCACCGGGTGCGGCGTCTGCGGGTAAAACGACGGCGTGTTGAACGGGTGTCGCGGAACGTAATACTTGGGCCTATAGTGTGCGCGTGAGCGACACCGCGGCGCGTGTCCACGTCCACGCTCACTTTTCTGTGTCGACCGGCTGCGGCGCGTGACTGTATCCACCCTCCAAGAGCTTGTGGACTTCGCCCAGGTTGTTCATCCGGTGAGGGGCTGCAGACGTCCGCATCAACAGGACACCCAACCGGTCTGTCACTCACCCTTTTGCTTCACCGTCTCAAACGACGCAACGAGATCCGACAGCGATCCTGGGAACGTCGTCGTCGCTGGCCGACTCGGTGCTTGCTGAGCATGGTTGACCGACGGCGGTCGGGGCATGCCTGCTTCCTGGCTCGTCGTCTGCTGCTGTTCGGCGGGAGGCAGCACCTTGGCGCCAGCCGCGTAGGGAGCCGTTTGCAAAGGCGTGCTTGGGGGTGCCGGCGTCGACGCTTGTTGCCCTTGCCAAGCGAGGGGAGAAAGCCCAGCGGAAGCAGGCTGTGGCGCGGTGACCTGACCTACTTGAGCAGCCCCGTTGGCCTGGGGCGGTTGTCCGTCTGCGGACGGCTGCTTACGCACACAACGTTAAGAGCCAAAGTAAGGTCCCTGACGAGAACACGTACAGGGACAGCGGGGGAAGCAGCCCTCGGCAACGTCGGTGACGTCACAGGCTCTGTCAATGCGCTTACCGACGGCCATCCGACGCGCAGAATCGCGCTACGTACCTTTCTGAAGCGTGCTACGTTGAGGAGACGAGGGTGCGGCCGGTCCACTCACAGAACTCGGAACCGCTTCCGATATCGCGGGCGAATCCTGACCAGAGTAAAAGGACCCCTCCGGTTGATGCGATGCCGAGGCAGAAGACAACATCGGACTCGTCACCGAAGGATGCGTCAGACTGGGTGACGACAGCAGCTGCGACTCTGGTATGTTCTGCGAAACTGAAGGCGCTATTAGTGGCGCCGTCAATGGTACCGGCGCGAGCGTCGTCGATGCGTTCGATCCAGCCTGCGTCGTCGGCGTCGGTGGGATCACTGTCGATGGTGAGGTAGACGACACCCCGGCCGCGGCTGCAGCAGCGTATCGGATGGGAGGTAGCACTGCAGGAGGACGGGGCGCTGGTGGTAGGCCCGCTTTCAGTATGCTGGACATGGGCTGCTGTGCAAAATTAGGATTCGGTGGAGGTTTCGCTGAACACGCGACGTCAATTCGAGCTCGAACGCGACGCAAACGAAAACGCTTACACTCTGCTACCAGCGACGTCTCTGGGCATCGTCCTTGAGACAGGGCAACACACGCGAGACTCGACACTCACTCCGTAGTTGCAAACCCACCCCGGCCTTCTTTTGAATGGGACTGTCGTCTCGCTTGCTGCCGCTCGCCACACTTTCTTCGTCCTTGTCGTGCTTCTTGGACGATCTCTGTGGGGGATCTGTTGCCAAGTAAGAGAAGGCCGGGGACAAAGGAGCACAGAGAGTTACCCTCGCTTTGTGCCTCGGAATCATCGCTGCCGTCATTATCGTCGTTGGCGAGCCCAAACTTCTCTTCCTCCTCCTCGAGACGGAGGTCATCATACAGACCCGCGTCCTCGTCAAAGTCCTCCTCCTAGTCTGGTGCATGAGCATCATTCTGCACGGCTGCGTCGGGGAACACACACAGTATTGCTCTCGACGAAATAGGTCACGTCCTCCTTGAGCGCAAGGACGCGGTCGGTGGAGAGGGAGCCATTGTCGAGCAAGCGAAGGATGAGTTCAAGCCGACTGATGTGCCACTTTCGACGGTCGTTGCGATGCTCCAGGTCGTCGAGACGGCCTACCGCGGATGATTGGCCCTTGCCACGCTTCTTGCCGCCACCCTGGAGGGACTCGATCTCCGCTTCGGACTGCTCCACTTGGAGGGTGAGGTCCTCGACAGACTGCTGGAGCCAGGCGGTGACCTCGAGTTTCTCCTGCGCCTTCGGATCTAGCTTGGCGGACTGGGTGAGACCCTCCTTGGAGAACGCCTTTGTCTTCATTTCCTTTTCGCAGGCCTTGAACTTTTCCATTTGCTACGCGGGGCGGTCGGCTGCGCGTCGGAAAGCGGGCAGAGAGGGCACGCACGGTCTCGATGAGTCTTCTGTTCTCGAGGAGGAGAGACTTGTCCTTGATGTCGTTGCTCGCGACCCAGGTCTTGATCTGGTCGCGCAGACGCTGGAGCTTCTTTATCTGCGTCTTGAGGTCCGTCTCGAGCTTCTCCTTCTGGGTCTGGTTGGTCGAGGCCTGCATCTTGTCGTATATGCTCTCGAAGAGCTCGACGCCCTCCGAGACCTTTTTGAGCGTGCGGTCTATTTCGGCTGTGGGGGCGGGTGAGCGCGCAGACGGACATCGCGGACGGGGGAGGACGTGCTCTGCAGTTTTCTCGCTGCCATGGCGTGGGGCGAGGGCGAGAGCGAAGGTTGCGTTACATAAGCACACACTCTTTGCTATGGTCAAGTCGTTCCGCAAGTCCCGCCACCCAAGCCGCCTCCAGATATCGACGCCCATCCCCCTCCCCGCCCCGCACAAGTCCCCCGCCGCGTCCCAGCCCCCGCACAAGGTCATCCGTGCCATCGCCTCATGCACCCCCGACGCACCCCCGCAGCTCCCCTTCCACAAGGGCGACTTCTTCTACGTCACCGGCGAGCCAGACGCCGACGGCCCTTGGTACCAGGCCCACAACCCCGTCAACGGCGCTCGCGGCCTCGTCCCAAAGAACATGTTTGAGGAGTTCCTCAAGAGCACCTCCGCGTGCGTCCGCTCCTCCTCGTCCTTGCCGCTCTCACCCCCCCTTCAGCGTCCGCACCTCTCACATCCCCCCCAGCCCCCTCGTCCCGCCAGGGACCCGAAAGACACGCGTCTTCTATGCCGTCGTCCTCCACGATTTCTCCGCCGAGCGTGCCGACGAGCTCGAGGCTAAAGCCGGCGATCCCATCTCCGTCGTCGCCCAGTCAAACCGCGAATGGTTCGTCGCCAAACCCATCGGCAGGCTAGGCCGCCCTGGTTTAATTCCAGCCTCTTTTGTCCAGCTCCGCGACCCTGCATCCAATCTCCCGATCGACGACGTGGATGCACTCATGGACCGCGGTGATCTCCCCAGGGTCGAGGACTGGAAGAAGGCCATGGTCGACTACAAGCAGAATAGCATCCCTCTCGGCGTCCTCGAGGACAACACGCCCTCCGTCCTGGACAGCCCTTACACCCAGACCACCGCACCCCCACTTCCCCTTCCCCAGTCAGACCCCGCAGCCCCGTCTGCCCCCGCTTCTACTCCTCGCCCTTCATCCCCCGTCCCGCTGCCAGATGGCATTCTCCTCTCTGCAGAGGTCGTTTCCTTCCACTATGAGATGCAACAGTACTGGTTCCGCGTTAATGCCGTCTTTCAGCCGTACGATCCACACGATCCACACGTCCTCCCAAATGCCAAACAGCTCGTCCTCTTTCGCCTCTACAACGACTTTTACGACTTCCAGGTCGGCCTGCTCGAAACCTTCCCCCAAGAAGCTGGTCGTGAACCTGGATCGAACCGCATTCTCCCTTTTATGCCTGGTCCCTCCGACAAGGTCGACGATGAAGTCACCGCCGTCAGGCGGGTTGAGCTCGACCAATACATCCACAAACTTTGCGCCTTGAATTCCGTCGGCGCCTCCTACGTCTTGGAGCACCAGCTTATTCGCAGTTTCCTCTCCCCAAAGCCGGGAGACGTGGACAACAACATCGAACCGCGCTACGACGAAATTGGCGCGTTGTTTTCCGAGGGCGCAGAAGAGGAATCTGCGGAGGTGACACGTGGTAATCCGGTCACACGCGCATTTGAAGAGGAAGTACGCGACACGCTTGGCGAGATGAAATTATCCGACCGCGATGATCGCAGTGACGGCTCGGACTATGGAGAGGATCCTACCCCCCCTCCGCAACCTTACTTGAGAGCGAGCGGTGCTACCCACCAACGATCTGACACGCTCACCTCCATCCGCCAGGTGGACCCCCACCTTTACCGGAATGGAGAAATGCCATCACCCCAGCGTGAACGCACACATGTGTACACGAATGTCTCGCGGGCATCACATGGATCAAGTGCCTCAAATAGCCAATGGCCAGACTATGCGACACCATCCCCATCGTCGCTGCGCTCGTCTCAACCATCCGTCGCATCTCGCTCTCGGTCGCATTCTACGGCCACTACTAACCTGAACGCGCCTCCCATGTCTGCGGGCAACCCTCAGATTGCCTTTGTCAAGATCAAGATTTTCGACCGTGTCACCGACGACTTGATCGCAATCCGCGTTCATCCCAAGGTGACGCACTTGGAGCTCATGAACAAGGTGCAGGCTCGCCTTGGCGCAAGCATATCCAACCTGCGGTATCGTGACAGCCTCCACCCCGAGTTTGTAGGACTCGAGGGTGATCACGATCTGCGTGACTGGCTGCAAAGCGCAGAGAAGCACGTCTTGTATGCTGATTGATGAGCTGGTAATGGCGGACGTAGACGTCTGCAGATGGAGATTTCGATTATATTCTAGATCTTTATCAGATTCGTTCCCTAGCATCGTGTATTTCTTTCTGTTTTGTTGGAGGCCTGCGTGTAGCGCGTGTTCACAATACGTTCCTCTAATACGGTTGGCGTGGGCTCAGCCTTTTTCTTTTTGGTAGCATACTTTGATTGGTGCAATACTGACGATACATGTCCCGACCTCAGGGTGCCCAAGCACCCTCTGAAACCCTCCCCCCTACCGCCAGAGCGATCGCCCTTCTCCTCGCGTCGACGCCCACAGTCCAGGATGCCCAGCCTGGTGTTTTGCATCAACTTCTAGAGTTTGCTCACCGCTACACAACCCAAGTGCTGTCCGACGCACAGGTGTATGCAGAACATGCTGGCCGCTCTAGCGCGTCCAAAATCGAGATGGACGACCTCGTCCTGGCCGTGCAGGCGCGCGTCGGCTGGGAATTCGGTGGCCGTGTGCCAAAGGAGGTACGTGTGTCCGCACACCAACGGGAGAGGGGGGGGAAAACTCGACCCGCTCATACGGCCTCGCCCCCTCTAGTATCTCACGTCTCTCGCCTCGCAAACGAACGCGACGCCCCTCCCCGCAGTCCCAGAAGTCTTTGGCGTCCGGCTGCCGCCCTCCTCGGAAACGCTGACGTCCGTCAACTTTGACCTCGTGCCCAACAAGCCTCCGCCGACCGTCAGACTGTACGACGAGGAGATCGAAGAGATCGAGGACGACGAAGAGGAGGGGGCGCCGGTGGCACAGGAAGACGAGGAGGATGACGCGGACATGGAACCCGCTGCGATTCCAGTCACGAACGCACCGATAACTCCAACGGACGTCGAAATGGGAGGCACTCCTGCGCCGATCATAGCGGGCGAGGTGGCAGAGGAGGGTAGCGAAAATGGCGAAGAGGCGGATTTGTTCGGAGGCGGCGGGGACGACGAGGAAGAAGAAAGCAATGGAGACGAAGCAATGGAGGAGGTGCAGACGACGAGCACGCCTTCCAGCGGCGTGAAGCGGAAACTGGTAGAAGAGGAGGATTACGATTAACCGTACCCGGCAGAAAGAGTCACACAGGCGTAGTATAAAATCAATCTAATGCGCATCATAAATACAATGATCAACCCCAAACCAGACTACAGTGATTCGCAGTCATTTCCGCATCAAAATGGCGATAATGATGACTAGCACCGTGATGACGACGATGATCAGAGTGTTCCACGCTGCGAAGCAACGAGGTCAACATAAAAATAGGGCGAAAAAAAAAGACTTGCATTGATTTCCGATACCCTCAGGAATACTGACAACGCGGATCGAGCTGTCGACACCGCCTGACACGAGCAGCCTCGAGGTAGGGCTGAACCGAAGGGTGGTAATTGGAAACTCGTGTGCTTTCAAGATGGACAACAGCGGCTAACAGTCAGCGTGTCAGTGCCATAGTGCATGTAAGCTCGTGGGGTTTCACTCACGGCCAAGGTACTTGAGTCCAATACACCGAGACTGTAGTTAGAAGCACCGAACGCAAGCAGGTTTCCATCCGAGCTATGAAATTTCACATTTGCCTGCCGGCCTACATGCGCCAAAGCAGCAGACGCACCTCACATCAAAGCAAGTCAAGTTACCATCAGAAATCTTTCGGGTTGTTTCTACGCAGGCGTCAAAGGAACCATTTTCTTCGACGATCCTCCACTTTAGAATATAGGCCTGCTTCTTGGCAAGCTTCGCATGTTTAACACGAGGCAGGGTAACATTCACCACGGAATACAGCGTGTCCCCATGAGTGGGGTGCAATCTACAAAAATAGTGACTAAAATGGAGTGAACTCGACGCGTGGCCTTACCGTGCGGCACGAAACGTGATGTTAGCTCCAGAGGGAACTCCAGGTATCGACGGTAGTCCAATAGTTTTAATGATCTCAAGGCGAGAGTTATCCAGCTCAGACTGTGAAATACTATCCTTTGCCGCATCGCTTTGTTCCTCGCCACTCACATGGATAGGGAGAAGGTATACCAAGATCTCGGAGCTAGTAGCGAGAAAGAGCTGAAACGAAGGAACTTCAAAAAAAAGTCGTGATAGTAACAAATTGACGTACGTGCGATGAAGAGAATGCTGCATCGTAGATTTCCCTCCTGCTGCTTATTGAGGGATTCACAGGTGACAGTGTTTCATACTCGATAAGAGTGAACTGCACTGTTTAGTTAAGGGTAATCATAGAGTATGGACGGAGAGCATGTTACATTGTGAGCCCCGGCAACGACCAAGAGTCTGCCATCGGGCGAGAAGACTGTGACGCGCTGGAGACCGGGTTCATATGATATCGACCACCGTGGTCAAATTACGGACCTGATAATCATCTACGCTGCCAGAAGTGAGCGTATGGCGCGTCGTAAGCTGTGCGAACCTTGATGAGTAGGTTAACATCGAATAGTCGATAGATTGGGACAGGCACTTGTAATCGTCTGCGCTGATCGAGAACTTTCTACAGTTTTCGTTCTCTCCACTCTCCACTTTTTTTGCACTGCTGTTTATACCACAGACAAAGGTCCTACTCTGCAACCACGGATTATTACGAACGCACAGAGGTGCTGGACACGTGTTACCTGAGGATGAGTGGCCATGCTCATTGGCGCGTCCTCATCCTTTTCAAGCTCCAGCTCGCTGAGAATGTGCAATTGTCTGTCATCAGATATGCGGAAAAGTCTCTGCCCGAGAGTGTGAATGGACGCATCACAACGCGCGTCGGCATACCAGTTTGTTTTTTATCCCCGTCCTTGACGCGCCGCCTCCGGCGCCAACGAGAACTTGATCATCTGTAATGAATGCGCATGAATAGACGGGGAAAGCGGGGAAGGAATGTGCTGTGTGGTGTGTGCGCATGGGCCCTGTTCTGGTTGGTGAGCAGGGCTTTGGCCAACTGCGCCGTGTGAACGAGTATGTGTGTGACAGACCTTCCATAACAGGATTACACTCGTAGAAGCTGCCACCCGACGACGTCGCTTTGGCACGCACTTTAGTCTCCGTGCGTGACGGGATCTCCAATGTCCTGGTCCTCCCTGGACGACACCGGGATTGTCCTACCTCACCTCACCCTCCAGACTGTTGTCGGCATCAGCGTATCGATCGCTGGCAACATACTGATATCCTTGGCCCTTAATATTCAGAAGCTCGCGCATCTAAGGCTCGACCACGGGCATAAGAACAGTCTGCCGGACACGGAAGGGGAGGGAAGACCATCAGGACGGGAACAAAATGCAAGGCACGCCATTCACACAGGTTCTTCGTCTTGCCTCGGCGCATCCCAGCAGGCCTTGGACGAGGACCACCGGTGTGAGACCCAGCCACTCGTTCCCAAACGGTCCCCCAGCCAACCTTCTTCATCGTCTTACGGGTTGGCTCAATATAGCATTCCAGTCGCTGGGGATGACACCAGAAGCCGGACAAGTAGCAGTGCTGCGCGGGCCAGACGGTATCAGCGCAAACAATCCTTTGCTTCGCGCTTTCTATCTCTACGGCTAGCACTCGGGGCAGATTCTTCGAGTCTGTCCAGTGCTCGCGCAACCTCAGGTGGCTCAGCACTACCCGTTGAGGAAATCTTTCCCCAACGAGGCACGCGAAAGAACCAGCATGACAAGGCGAAAGTCCCTCCCAAGAACATGACCAAAGATGGGAAAGAGAGCGATTACCTACGTTCTAAACTCTGGTTTGTTACTCATGCGTTACTAAGTCCTCGGCCTATGTTGACCCAACTCGCTTGTCCAGGTGGTCTGGTTTCGTACTGATGAACGTCGGCGAGACTGGAAATTTCATTTCCTACGCATTTGCACCCGCCTCGGTCGTTGCGCCACTTGGGACGGTAAGATGTTTTATTCATTTTCATTCTGTCCGGATGATCATTTCCCCATCAATGCTCTAGTTTGCCTTGGTTGCAAATTGCTTCTTTGCACCTCTGCTCCTCAACGAGCGTTTCCGCCCGGTAAAGTGCATTTAATGTGACTCAAGAGTTGGGTGCCTTGACGAGTACGCTCAGCGTGATGTGTTCGGAATCCTCCTTGCCATCATCGGGGCTACAACTGTGGTGCTTTCTTCTCCATCACCAGACGGTGCTCCACCCGTGTTGACGCCCGAAGCCCTCGTCGAAGCGATAACACAGCGTCCTTTTATGATATTTTCGATCGTATACTTGGTGCTTGCGGTCATCCTTGGTAGTCTGAGCGAAGGAAGTCTAGGAAGGCGCGTGGTTGTGATCGACGTTGGCTTGTGTGCTCTGTTCGGTAGGGTGTCATGAATTTGCGCGATCGGATCGCGGGCTGATGCTCTTGGCAGGCGGCTTTACTGTGCTTGCGACCAAGGCGATCTCCACACTCTTGACAAAAGAATGGGTGAAAATGGTGACAGAGTGGATTACGTACCCCATCCTAGGAGTCAGCCCACCGCATCGTTTGTCGACGTGCGCTGACCGCCTCCTGTAGGTGCTTGTCGTCACAGGTGTCCTCCAGATCCGATATCTGAACCGTGCGCTGAGGCGGTTTGATTCCAAGATTGTTATCCCGACCCAATTTGTCTTTTTCACGTTGTCCGCTGTCATCGGATCTGCAGTCCTTTATGGCGACTTCCGGCGAGCCTCGTTCCACGAAATGCTGACGTTCCTCTACGGCTGTGCGGCTACGTTCGCAGGAGTATTCGTTATTGCCAGCAGCCCAAATGCAAATACAAACGAATCAATGCACGATGAAGAATGGCATGATCCAGGAGGCAGGTGGGAGGTGGCCTCGAGGATCGATGGGGTTGGTTCGCTTGGGGCACCCAGTCATCACCCCGGTCAAGGAACGCCCAAAGTGGGTGCGCGCGATATCCCTGTGCTCAGGCACAAGCCAAGCACGGTCAGTCTGGTGGGGTACACGCCTGTGCAACACATGTTGCTCGTCCACACGCCGCCGAGGGAGAGGGAGAGCCGATGACGCTCGTATGCTCTGATATTCACGTACACTAGGGTCTGTGATCGGAATATTGTTTTTTTCTTATTTTATGCGATTACATCATTGCATTACATTCCCACACTCTGAAAAAGGCATGGAGAAAACGGCTGTCATGACGTCAGGCAAGCGGAGCTCCAACAGCCTGCGCGATGACAAAAAGGACGTGCAGCGCATACATCCTGCAGCTTTCCACCTCTCTCTCACCTCCCTCCACTCTCCGCGTCTCCGGCGCCGTCGACAGCAGATAATGCCTGCCGTAGTCACCGCCTTCAAGAGTATGCCTACCCCTCACCTATTTGGGGCGCCCGAATCCTAACTCCGACCCCCAACCCCCACGTTGCCAGATCTCATCCGCAAACACCAAAATCACCGTCAGCCCGACTCAGATCCCCAGGAATACACGAAGTCGGCGTCGCTACAGTCATCTCCAAATACCACCAAGGAGCCCCAACACCCGGAGCTCTCAATACCTTCCGTGGAGCAACTCGTGCTTTCTCACCCTTCTGAAGCCGACGCAGGAGGAGAGATGGTTTCTTCATCGGACGGTCGCTATTCGAAATCAAATATGCCCGTGCACAAGGGGCTTGAAAACTACAGGCTCGTTTCTCAGATGGGAGAGTCCGTGCATGTTGCATACGTGTCCGATCACATCATAACGCTGGCGTTTTAGTGGGGCATTCTCGAACGTTTACAAGGCGATAGACCTTTCGACCGGCGAAAAAGTAGCCGGTGAGTGCATGGACATCGCTCTCAAGTGACCCCGTCTCTAAACGTTGCCCAGTCAAAGTAGTTCGGAAGCACGAACTAAACGCATCACAGGTAAGTGCCCACATCAGAGATCGCTTTCCAGTAGTTCATATCACCCCACCCTTTCCCCTCTCACATTCCTGGTTCCCGCCTACGCACTATCACCACTATATCGTCCCTCTGTAAGGCCGGCGAAAAATATCTCAGTCCTCACTTTAAGAAAAAGCCGCGCGTCACAGAGGTGACATTTCCACTTTCTGCTTCAAGTTCATTATCATGGCACTAACAATACATTCTTCGTCCCAAGCGTGCGAACATCCTCAAAGGTACGCTCAGCTGGCTGAAGGCGACAATAAATCGCTCATGGCTTGTAGAGGTCCAAATAATGCGCGGCATGAACCACCCATCGATTGTCAAGTTGATTTCGTTTTCCGAATCACCGGATTACTATTTTCTCGTGCTCGAGCGTACGCAAAATTATGTCTCGTCTGTTGTATGTTTCGGTTCACATATCTTTCTAGTCATGGAAGGAGGGGAACTGTTCCATCAGATTGTCAAACTCACCTACTTCAGCGAGAACCTTGCGAGGCACGTCATTCTTCAGGTCGCCCAGGGTATCCGATATCTCCACGAAGAGCGCGGTGTGGTTCATCGGTGAGCTTCCCCGTAAGTCGGCGCTTCATCGTCATGATCGATCTTTCTGGTTTGCATAGGGACATCAAGCCCGAGAACCTGCTCTTCGAACGAATACCAACAATTCCCTCCAAGGTATTTATACGACGTCCGTACGATGAAGACAAGGAAGACGAGGGCGAGTTTATACCTGGAATCGGTGGCGGTGGCATCGGACGAGTCAAAATCGCCGACTTCGGCCTATCGAAAGTAGTGTGGAACGAGGAAACCATGACGCCATGCGGAACTGTCGGATATACTGCGCCGGAGATCGTCAAGGATGAGCGCTACTCCAAAAGTGTCGACATGTGGGCACTTGGTTGCGTTCTTTACACACTTCTTTGCGGATTCCCTCCCTTTTATGATGAGAGCATCAATGTTCTAACTGAAAAGGTTGCTCGAGGGTATTACACGTTTTTAAGTCCCTTCTGGGACCACATCAGCAATCCAGGTATCCTGATGTTCTCATACGTGTAATGTTGGTTCTCATCCCATTTCTAGCGAAAGATCTCATAGAGCACCTGCTCTGCGTGGACCCAGCTCAACGATATACCATAGACGAATTCTTGGCGCATTCTTGGTGTGGCACAGCTCCGTTCCCATTACCTACGCCAACGCCTAATACCTACGCCCGAACTCCACCGCTTGACTCGCCTCTCTTGACCGCTGCACATGGTGGAATCGAATCAGCACGCTCCCCCGGGCTGGCGTCTTTGAAAGAAACCTTTGATATCACGTACGCTGTGCATCGCATGGAAGAAGAAGGGACACGTCGCCGTGCTTACAATGGACGGGGCGGTGCAGGACCAAGTGGATTTTTGCACGGGCTTAACGAGGATGATGAAGATGGTGATGCGAATGATGAAAGCGTGGTTAATGAAGCTCGCCATCGCCGAGGTCAAGTTAATGGTGGGCTTCCAGGAGATACGAAGGTGGTCGCGGCACGAAACGCAGATCTATTGGATGGCCCCGCAATCGTCAATGCAGTCCCTGACAAGGATCTATGGGATGGGCGAGCTGGACCTCGCGATCGCGGTCACCGCGGTGGAGGACAGAGAGGGTTTGAGTTGGACATGGATAATGCTACGCTGCTCGGTCGTCGGAACAAGCGAACAGAAGCAAAGGCTGCGAACCCATTGGTGCAGGATGTAAACCCTCCAGGGAGCCCGATGCGTATCGAGTAGGGCTTGTGGCCTCTTTCGGATCTATCGGATCTATTGCGCTACTCGGCGGGCGATTCACATCATTCTATGTGACCGACGGCAACCTATTTGGACCAGAATTCTGAAGCCCACCAGTTGGACTCATGCTTTGCGATGCACATCTTCATTTGCATGTCGTCCTCTCTTCGCCTGGGTCAACATCATAACTATGTGCGGTATAATGTAACGGAGGACACGCGATCTTGTTATTGAACCTCGCCTTCGTGTTACTGTAAATATTGTTGTGTTGTACCTAGACTACATGCTCGTGTACGCATTATGAAGCGCGATCCTTGGCCAAGGCTTTGCGAGTTGTCCCATTTCGCACTGCAACCAAGACACCGAGAGGGGGGTTAAGTACAAGCATCGTACAAAAGATGGAGTAAATCAATCGTCGATGACAAGTATAGAGGCACCACCATCCCTCGTGACACGCCGACGCGTCTTCATCAGTATGTATCGCCTTCCGAATTGATTCAGCTTGGGGATCGGGGTCGAGGCGACTGGCCTCGGAATCCCTTGGGCAGCAGACGCTTGCGGTCCGTCCGGAAATACGCCAAAGCCGGACGGTGCGAGCACAATGGCCTCACCGGTCTGCGCGATGGCGCCGAGTGAGTGCCAGAGACAACCTCCATGCATAGAGCCTCACCTCCAGTCTGACTACACGATCGAACGCGTCGTCAGTAGAAATGTCGGCGGATACGTGCTTGGCTAAATGTTCCCACCAAGACGGGGAGGAGAATCGATGCAAGATAGCGACAGTACAGAGATCGAGGAGGACGGGGGGAACGACAGTCGGTTCTGTGAATGAGAGAAACGTTGAGGAGCGGGGATCCTCGGATCGGAAAAAGGGTGGAAACACTTGCCCTGTGTGCTGATGATCAGGCGCATGGCGAGGTGGCGCTGCTCTCGTGCGAGCGTCAGCAGACATTTGGTGAGTCCGGAGACAGTCTTGTTCGGAGAGAGGTACTAGTAAGGGCGACAAGGGTTCGTGGGACGAGACACACAGGTACTTTAGAAAGACGGACCTTGTGAGCTTCGTCAACAACCAGTACCTTTCCAGTGCCAACGTCCGCCCGGACAAACAGCCGAGTGATGATCTCGAATAGTCCACACGCCGAGGCGGGATCGATAAAGGGATCGGAAAGGTCAACGATAGTCAGCTGCCCAGCCCCAAATCGATCAGCTCCAGTGGAACGGGGACGGGTATCCAAAAAAGACGTCAGCAAGGCCATGCGTTGTTCCAGTCCTGCAAGTTGAGCCAAGTTGAAGGATTCCTTCTTCCCCTCCAGTCGTTTCATAAATTCGTCGTATGAAAAGTTCTCGCCGAGATCACGTAAAATCGACTGGAACATATCAGTCCCGTCGGAAGGTCGAACAAAAGATATATTGCTTACCAGAACACCTTGGATGTAGAGCGGGGCAGTTTCAGATGAACCAATCGCCATCATAGACAAGAACGCCTGTGCATCTAATTCGTGCTTCTTGAGAAGAAGCGGTTCCACCGTGACGTGTGCCCCGAGAGGGGCATAAACAGCCGTCATGGTCTTGAGAGACGACCGTGATACATACACTTTTACTTTCGGAGTGTGTACCTTGGGCAGGTCAGACAAGGCTATCCATGCAGCTTCGCAAGGTCTGGCACCAGAGCCTCCTTCACCAAAGTGAAGGACGAGGCCTGAAAGCGGTTTCTGCAAGAAACCGAGTGGCCGTAAGTTTGGAATAAACATGCTCTCTAGGATGATTGAAACTGTGTGTGATTTTCCGGACCCTTGTACACCACAGACGACTGCAGAAAACGGAGAGTTCTGTAACCCGAAGAGATGTTGAATTTGCCCCCAGGACAGATGGATATTGCGCTTACTGTGTTGATGTATAAACGCGGATCTGCTGGTGAGTAGGGCTGCGATCTATTGCTGCACAGAATATGACGCGTTAGGCAAGAAATGAGGATGCAAGATCGACACACAATATGTACAATGCACGGCCCAGGACACCGTATTGTGTGGTGTTATCGCGATATCCCGCTGCAACATACGCGTCACGGGTAACCACCGGAGCAGTTCGGAGTTCGTGATTTCTGCTACGTCCCTTGGTGTCATTTGCGCCGTCATGAAGGAGTGCAAGTTCCTCCTGAAATGCACGTGTTAAAGAGGTACGTTTTAGCGCGAGGATTCGCCAGCACGCACGTAGACGGTGGCCGAGTCCTGTGGAGGCGGGGAGGAAAGGCCATTTACATTGTTTTCCACGCTCTGGAAATGGTATGGCCGGTTCGGACAGCGTCAGCCAGCAGAGTCGTGATCGATAGCAAGGAAACGCACTGTAGCACGCTTTGGAATGGCCATTTCTGAGGTCGATGGATTCGGGGTAGTGGTTGAGGCCGATGGCTAGGCTAACTCAGCAATATAAAAGGACGAGAATGAAGAAGAATTATCCACCGTGTCCGCCGGAGTAGGGAATAGATGCTGGACAGGTCTAGAGCCAGGATCTCCAGTGAGGCCCGAAAATGACGAAGAAGAGCCGTTGACGGTCTGTGATCAAGTCAGAGGTGCGTGGTTGATCGTGTCGAGGTGCGAATACCTGTGCAAGTGCGTGCGGGTGAGAATCCAATACAGGATGCGCGGCAGGCTGCGACGGCGGATGAGATGCCTGGAACTTGCCCACTTTGTGTTTCTTCTGGCCACCAGCCGAGGGGGATGTCATCTTCTTGTGCCCCGTTCGACGGAGGGCTGGCTGCAAGCTAAAGGGGAGACGGAAACCAAAACACGATGCATGATGGATTGACAGGGATTTCGCGTGGCGTGTGGGAGCGTTGATGCAAAGCTGTGGAGGCCAACGCCCACATTGGCAGCGCCCTATCGCGGAGAAGACGATCCAGGCTCCCTCGCGGGTTTACGCGTGTGAGTGGCCTGGACTTGGACCAGACCGCCCATGCCGGCCTTGTTCGACGTTCCCGGTTGGTCTGTGCCATCCGCCCCGGTCTCTGCCCAGGGCCAGTCGAAGAAGCGCAGGCGCGCCGCGCTCTCAGAGGAGGAGCAGGATCGACTTCGCACCGCCCGGGCTAATCTCGACAAGCTGGTGGACTCTCTCCGCGGCGACGCAGGCGGTGGATCACTCACGAAGAAGAAAAAAAGAAAGCGCAACGAGCCTGGGCCTTCACGTCGCGATCAGCGCCAAAGGTCCCTGCATCCCTCGGGCCCAGAGCCGCATGACCAGACGACACTGCCAAACGCCGTCGCTGTTCCACCAAAAAGGAATGAAAGGAAGAGGAACGTGAAGCAGATACATCGGCCCACGGACACGTCTGAGCATCCTGCTCAGGACGCGACCGGTCTAACCTCGCTCCAGCAAGCCTTCAAAAAGAGCCTGGACGGGGCTCGCTTCAGGTCCGTCGTTGTCACCAGCGCAGTTGGCGGCGTTGATCTGTCCGACGATCCAGACTGTTGAACGCAGCGTTGTACAAGTCAACCAGTGCTGAGGCGGCCAAGATGATGAAGGACGACCCAGAAGTTTTCAAAGACGTCAGTATAGACTATTGCGACCATGATGCGAGCTCATCTGGGTGCAGTATCACATCGGCTTCAGACGTCAAGTGCAGTCTTGGCCATCAAACCCGGTCTCCCACTGCATCTCGGAATTGTCGTCATATCCCACCAAGACCGTGATCGCAGACTTGGGATGTGGGGATGCTGCACTCGCCCGGGCCCTTCGTCCGAAGAACTTTGTCGTCCTCTCATTCGATCTGGTTTCTGATGGGGCCCATGTCGTCGAGGCAGACATCTGTTCTCACGTGCCGTTACCAGGATCTGAACCGCAGTCCACAGAGTCCATGCAGGGTGACGCTCAGGTCGTCGATGTCGTGGTGTGTGCGCTCAGTCTCATGAGTACGAACTGGCCAAAGTGCATAAGAGAGGCTTGGAGAATTCTTCGACCAGGGTACGCGTCGTCTGGTGACCCGCCAGGCTGAGACACTGACAGAGTCGACAGAGGTGAGTTGATGGTTGCCGAGGTCGCAAGTCGCTTCGCGAGTGTGGACAAGTTCGTCTCGCTGGTCAGTTCCATCGGCTTCAAGCTTCAGCAAAAGGTAGCGAAGCTCGTGTCGATGGATACCGATGAGTGACCCCCTGCTCACAGGACGAATGCAACAGTCACTTTACGCTGTTTCGGTTCAAAAAGGCGGCAAGGGCGGCGATTTCAGCGCAGGAGTGGTCGACGCTTTTGTCTAGTGGATCCGTTTTAAAGTCGTGCGAGTATAAAAGACGATGAGCAACGTACATTTCTAGAGTTGGAAAGCACGCCGCACCACTGTCTGCCAATCACCGTTCTTGTCACCATGGGCGGAAAACGACACGCTTTATCACATCCGATCGTCAATGCACGGCTGTCGCAGCTGCGGCTGACAACGACCAACCCCAAGGATTTCCGCGAGGTAACGTGCAACGCAGAGACGACGACGCACCACCAGCTGAGGCATGCGCAGGGTATCCACGAGATCAGCTTTATTTTAGGAGTAGAGGCCTCGAGAGATCTAGAAGAGGAATCATTCAATGGGGTGATCACCGCGCCATCCCCGTTCAAATGCGCTGTGCTGACGGGCCTCGATAGCACACTCCCGTCGGGCCATTTATAGGGACCTCCATCAAACCGCAAATCGGCCTGGCGCCGATTCTCAGGGCTGGCCTGGGCATGGCGGACGCACTGCTGAAGCTTTTCCCGTATGTAGCCCTACCGTCTCACAGCGTCCCGACCGTTTGTTCATGGATGTGCAGCACAGCACCAGTCTATCACCTTGGGATATTTCGAGAGAAAGTCAGCTTGCAGCCAGTTGAATGTGCGTATCGTGCCGCTAGAGAGCCCCGCCGATGCTGAAGCTGGACTGCCAGATTATTCCAAGTTGCCATCTGTTCCACCAGTCGATACGGTTTTTCTTTTGGACCCGCTTGTCGCTACAGGTGGGACGGCATGTGCGGCCTTGTCCATGTTGCTTGACTGGGGGATTCCCAGTGAGTAGCTCCCGTTCCTCAGACAGTCACGCCCGAAGTCACACGAAACAGTAAGCAGGGTAAAGCTGCTCGTCGTGCTCGGGTCAGAGCCAGGGCTCGCAAACATCGAGGCCCACTATCCAGATCTGGAGGTACCCGTTCAGCTTGCGCGCCGCCATTGGTCAGTCTACTGAGATGTTTGCACTAGATCTGGGTCGCTGCCGTAGATCCGCAAGTGACACCTGATGGACTGATCTCTCCCGGACTCGGGGACACTGTAAGCACCACGCTATGCTGATGTGATCACCATTGATGACGTGGATGCAGGGTGACAGGCTGTTCAACACCGTGCGGGAGTAGAGAGGGCAATGTGCGTTCCGATGTAACTATGGCCATTTCGGCATGTGTGCAGCCTTTGGACCCAATGTACGACTATGTCCGCATGCGTGTCCGACGACAGCAAGGCCTGTCTGCACGTCACAAGGCGTCACATTACGACCCGTTCTGTCAGACAAGGTCCTGGTGTGCATGTCAGATCCCAGCCAACGTTGCGAGCTCGCAACGTCCGCGAGATCAATGCAAGACGGTCCCTTTGTAGTAGCAGGCCCAGGGATGGCGAAACGTGTTTCGGCGTATCGGACTCACGCGCGCGTTCCGCTGGCACGTGACCCGGGATTGCACGGCATCGCACAATTCAGTCCCACACTGGCTGACCAACGCGCTCAAAATGACGGTCGTTGCAGCAGACCTCTTCACGAAATGGCCTCTCCGTCAATGTCCCCCTCCCCCACCCTCGTCGCCCCCGCCGACGACCTCAAGTCCCTCCTCTTCCTCCCCGGCGCACCCTCCCAGGTCAGCTCCGCCTCAGACCTCATCGAGTTCCTCGCTTCGCGTGCTGGCGTGAGCTCGGCCGTCTACGTCTACGACGTCGCAGAACAGGTCGGCTTCGGATCCCTCACAAAGTCATGGGCAGCCTCTCTCGAGCACTCTGCCCCGGCTATTCCTCTCCAGACCAGGGCTGGCGCTGGCCTCGGCCTGGTCGGCCGCCTGTCCGAAGGCTCCAGCCAGGATGCTATCAATGGCGCCGTCCTCACGGCTTACACTACTCCAGCCGGCCTGGGGGCGATGGCTCCTTCCCTTACTCATCTGCCTACATCGTCTTCTCGTAGCAGGTTGATCGTGCAGGTCCCCGCGGCCACTCCCGTTGGAGACGCATTCACGCTCTCCCCAACCCTTGCCTCGCTTTCCACCTCTTTCACCCTCTTTCCTGACTCCCTCGCGGTAATACTCTCGGCGACTCCACAAGAATCAGTAGACTTTGCTGTGCTTGCATACAGGCTCAGCAACTGGCACGTAGTTCACATCTTTGATCACCACAGCGCCGCTCGCGAGGTTGGTCACAATTTTGTGTTGAACCACGCAAAGGACGTTTCTGGCCTCCCCTTGTCAGAAGCTGTCCGCGTGGCTGGCTATGCGCCCTTTGAGTTTGTCGGCGACCGCAACGCACGGACTGTCTTTGTTCTCTTGAATGGGCAGCTCGCACTCATTGCCAAGGCATTGGTGTCCAGGATTGTCGGTGCTGCTGTCGTGATCGTGAGAGTCCTTCGCCCATGGGGGGCCGACGAACTCCAGAAAATTATTCCTTCCACTGTGCAAGAAATCCATGTCTTTGACGACGTCCCTCACGAAATTGCCCGAGGCCCTCTTTTCGCCGACGTGTTCGCGTCTCTACATAACCCTACCCGTTCCTGCCCGATAATTCGCGCTCAGCGAATCACTCCAGAAACAGGGAAGGAATTCATTTCTGCCCCAGCCCATTTTTACTCCCACTTGGCGTCGTTTTCTGATCACTCCTCCCCCGATCTCGGTCTGGAAACGTGGACGAAGCTTGCCTTCTTCAGTACCCCATCAAACAACCTTGCACTCTTCCATCAGCTCATCGCCAATACGCTCTCCTGTGGACTTTCTATCCGTCGACTCACCGACCATGACGTTTTCACTAAGGCGGGTGGGATCACCGTCGATCGGCTCATTCTCTCCCCAAAGAAGGCTGGTGCCGATTTCTTGCCCATCTCTCTAGCCTTGCCATTAAGCGGCAAGGGCTCGACGGATTTCATGTGTGTCATCGAGCCTCACCTGCTCAAGTCCCACTCTATTCTGGACTGTGCGAAACCGGGATCGGCCGTTCTCGTCATCACATCTTGGTCGAGCGCTGAACTGCTGGAATGCATCCATGCTCAAGTGTTGCAATTGATCTTGCAGCGAAAGATAAGGTTGTACACTATTGATGCAAAGTCAATCGCATCAGAGCTAGCCGAAGGCGCGGAGACTAGGGAGACCGCTGAGGGTCTGATAACCTATCTCGCATTCTTGAGGTTATACCTCGGAAAGCCGTCCAACCAAGCCGTCCTTCGCAAACTTGCTCGGAATCTAGTTCCTGACAGCCTAAGTGAGGATCTTTTCTCCAAAATTAGTGAACGTACTTGGGAATCACTTTTTCGCGTCGAGTTGCCGAAAGATTATGAATTCCTTTCGGACGCAGCCACGAATGGATCACCCGTACTCAAACGCCTCGACTTCAATACTGTCGCAGTTGAGACTGGATCTGGGCAAACCGTCTACAATGGTGCGCTGGTTACGTCTTGGCATGAGGCTGCCAAGCATCTTTTGTTCCCCTCGGTTTTCACTCCCCTGCTTCCCGTGCCACCAGCAACCGAGGACTTCCCGCAAATTCCTTCCCTTCATCCTGAGCTCTCAGAACGCACTTACCTGGTGACATGCACTGTCAATCACCGCCTCACTCCTCTTGATTACGACCGTAACGTGTTCCACCTCGAGTTCAATACCGAGGGCACGGGTCTCAAGTACGCCATTGGAGAGGCCCTCGGGGTGCATGGCTGGAACGATGCAAAAGAAGTGTTGGACTTTTGTGGATGTTATGGCCTTGATCCCGATCGGGTAGTTACCATCCCCGCCCATGGTGGGGAAAAGATGCACAGCCGTACCATCTTCCAAGTTCTTCAACAACAGATCGATCTGTTTGGGGAACCACCCAAATCATTTTACACCGACCTCGCGCCGTATGCTAAGTTACCCGTGGAGAAACATGCTTTGCAATTCATTGGTTCTCCAGAAGGCTCGTCGACGTTCAAGAAACTTAATGAGAAAGACACGGTCACTTTTGCGCAGGTTCTCGAGCGGTATCCCAGCGCTAAGCCGGGAATCGAGAAACTTTGTGAAATGATCGGCGATATCAAACCCAGGCACTACAGCATAGCAAGTGCGCAGAGCGTCGTGGGCAACCGCGTCGACCTGTTGGTTGTTACGGTAGAGTGGAGAGCACCGAATGGTGAGCAATTTTGTCACCATGTCGCCGAAAGGGACTCAACAGGTATCGACCAGGAAATCCTCGCTTCGGTCAATGTACTCGATATCTTGCCGGCCTTAAGGTCGGCCAAAAGGTGACAGTCTCCGTCAAACCTAGTGTCATGAAGGTGAGAACACATTTTAGCTCTCTTCTGTTGTCGTTCCCAACACACGCGACAGCTACCTCCCGACAACAGTCAGCCCATCATCATGGCTGGTCTCGGCACTGGTGCTGCACCGTTCCGTGCTTTCCTTCAACACCGTGCATGGCTTTCCCAGCAAGGAATCAAAGTTGGCCCAACGTATTACTACTTCGGTTCTCGTCACCAACACCAAGAGTTCCTTTATGGCGAAGAGATCGAGGCCTACATTCTCGACAAAACCATCACAAAGGCCGGTCTGGCGTTCTCCCGTGACGGGCCCAAGAAAGTCTATATCCAACACAAGATGTTGGAGGACGCTAAAACACTGGCGTGCGAGCTGAAACATCGGGCTGGCGTGTTCTATCTGTGTGGGCCCACATGGCCTGTTCCAGATGTCTACGAGACGTTGACGGGTGCGTTGGCGGAGAATGAAGGCATGACGAGGGAGTCGGCCGGCGAGTTTCTCGAGTCGCTAAAGGAAGAGGAACGCTATGTGCTCGAGGCAAGTTCCCTCTGCGTTTGCTCGTGGCGGCGATTTGCTTACCTTTTGTTGGATAGGTCTATTGAAATACCTAGTTTGACCGCGTTCTTCTTGGTGTATCGTTGAAAAGCATAGAGGGTCGTCCATTGGGTGACTCTCGCTACGTCATTCATCTGCGTGGCGGACGTCCTCTGGTAGCCAAAGGATTCTAACTACTCTAGACATGATATTTTATGATAGCATTCGCCTTTGGCGGAATTATGAGTTCATTCTGCTCTCGGTTCGGTGCCTCAGATATGTCAGTCGGAACAAGTCACTTGAACAATATTCCTCATGTCGTCTCAACCGCTCCAGGCTGCAACCTCGTTCGTGCTACAAGAAAAACTATCACCTCCGGCTCCAGTGCCTGTGTACCTATACATTCCAAAATCTCGCGGCACCGGCGACAAAAACTACCTATGGGGGGCAACGTGCAAAGAAGCTTTGAGGTGAAAGAAACGGTAGCTAATAGAATGGTTCGTAGTTCCCGCGGTATACCAGCCATCCCCACCACCCGACGAGCGAAAAGATTACTACACCTGCGCTGCCAACAATGCTCCCCATCGCGATTTGCCCAGCCTGGCTAAGTTGCGGGCCGCCGCAGCCCTGGTCGTATGCTTCGTCACATGGCATGCCCTGCGGTCGTTTATAGGCACCAGCTTGCAAGGACGTGTAATACGGATCCGAAGTATCGTTGAGGACGTGCATGGCTGCAAGGGTCAACATAGGGGCATTGTAATCCAGGGCAATCTGAAAAGTACATGAACACTGACACACTGTCAACAATTTCTGCAGACGCACCTCGGTCTGTGGCCAGTCATTCCGAAGGTCAAAGTAGCGGTCATAGCGGTCTGGTCCACCAACAACAGCACCATATAATACATGAGCTTCTTGAGGAGGATCATTGTTGATATCGTTGATATCATTACCACCACTCGCCATCGCCGAGTGCGGGTTCTGTGGTGAGTTGGGATTGACACCGACGATGTACGGAGCTAGGAACGGGGTGAGCACATCAAGACAGACTACTCACATAGTCTCAATACATGCTCACCAGACATGGGATTCTTGCCGAGAGCATAGTCTACCTGAGCCTTCGCAAAATTCTGATGTCCTGCGATTAATCAGAGAAGCGGAACGATGAATAATATTCACATAGTAATCTTGCTTCTTCTTCTGTGTCGAAGCGAGCGGGACATATCGATTGAGTAGCATGGCTGCGTTGAGCGCGGGGTTGAGGCTAGCTTCGTCGGAATCTCCGGTGTAGTATAGAAGACCACCTGTCGACTAGTGAGATGCTAATCCAAGTGGAAACGGAGGAACCACACCGGTAGTGGTGAACCCATCTCCGCCCCCGTATACAACTCGGTCAAAGTACGCTTCAGACTCGTTCTGCCAAGTGGAGATATTGCCGAAAGCAGGGTTTGCTTGTGCAATTTGTGTGAATAATACAGGAATTCCAGGGGTTTTTGTATCCCAATTAAAGACACCATCGTAGCCTGACAGCCCGTATTGTGAATAATAATGTTGCGCCTCCTCGTATAATGAAGAAGAGTTTGTCGCCCAAGAAAGGAATAACGCTGCTATAGCAAGATCGTCGCCGAATCCCGAGGACGGATATGCATCCCCCCCATCGGGAACAGAATCTTGATATTTGATCTGGCGAGAACTCGTGGCGAAAGTATATAGTGCTTGTGCGTGCTGTAGAAGTAGGGCTGCGTACGTGGAATTTTGAAGTGTCGCTGGTCCTGAGTAAGTACCCGAAAAGAGGCGATTCTGGTAGAGATTGGAACATGCTGCGAAGGCTGCTGCTGCGCCAGCGGCAGCATCTGTTCCGGGACTACCGAGGGTCAATACGAACAGGGGACCGAGCGCCTGCAGCAGATTTTACCTAGTAGTGTTGATTTGATATGACATTCTAGGTCCAGGTATGCCCTGGTCGTTTCCCCAGTAGTTATTGTCTACGCGGGCTGGACACTCGATGAGCTGATAACGAAGATAAAGTCATGGGAGGACACAGCACTATTAGATATCTGAACAAAAAGTGTATCGTTTGCTGGATGCGCCTTTGAATGCATCGGTTTGGGACTGCAGAGCGGAGTGTACTTTGCTGACTCACTTTCATGAGCCAATCTAGGCCCCATCGTAACATGGCATCAAGGTAGGGCGTTTGATTTGCTAGGTCATAGCCTGTGCCAAACGCCTTGCAATCGAGCAAAAAATATTAGAAGGGCGAGCCTTACCCTTTCCAAAGTCTGTCGCCCCCCAGCATGCCGACATGAGCGTGAAAGACTGGCCAGAGGTGAACAACCGAGCCAGCGGGAGGGGCGGAGAGGCTAACCAGCGGGAATGTACATTTGATGTAATCTGTAAGATAACTTAGGAGAATTCGACCCTATCCGAGTCGGACAGTACCTCCTGCATCAAAATACCCCCCCGTCAGGTCGAGGTGAACATCTTGACCATCAGAGAGGGCACTGTCGTTCCGCCACTTGACACGATTGTTCGCGGGAAGTTTACCACTACGCTGTGCTTCGTAAAAATAGAGAAGATCACCGAGCAGCGATGACCATTGGGAATCCGGGACGACGCCACTATGGGAGGCGACTGCACCGGTCGAGGCATTTGGGGGCATAAAAGGAGGGTCGGGGAGGGGCAACTGGGCAAGCACATGGCCAGCGAGAAGGAGGACGGGGGAGAGCGACCACATCTGAATGCGAGGCTGCTCGGACGCGTCGTCAAATTCTTATGAACTCAACACGCGGTCACGTGGTTGATTTACCTAGTTACATGATTACATGATGTCATTGAACGGGTGCATCACGTGCTACTTGCCCCCCCCCTCCACCGGCTTGATCGACAGCATCGATGTTAATGGCCTTGCAGACCTGACGTTTTCCTCCTCTTTCTGCTGGAACGTTGATTGGACCAAGCACCTAAACAAGGCCCCCCAGCCTGCCAGACAAAGATCACCGTGTCCATCCAGAACATTCGTGGCATCAATATATCTGAAATTGACAACCCCGGTGGTAAATCTGGCGCACATTCTGACCTACTTTTGAAGACGCCAGAGCACCATCATCATACGCCTTGCAAGAGCGGGCATATGAGAAGTAGCTAAGCGTGTCACGTGACCTCCACGTATGCTGACACGCTCGTCTGCTCGTCGTCGCCACCACCATGTCCGTGGTCATCCACGTCGAGTTACCCGCGTACTCAAACTCTTTCGACATCCAGGTACCGGAAAGTGCGACAGTTCGAGATGTCAAACAAGCCATATCATTGGCCTGTATCGGCCACCCTAGGCCAGAAGGTCAGCGCGTGATATGGAGAGGTCGGTGCTTGGATGATCAGGAGAAAATAAAGGAACTATGGCCGGTAGGAGGAAGGCAGATAGTCCTGTCAGAGCACTCACTTCTGTTGTCTGTTTAGCGCCAAGAAGACCAGCGCACTGTCCATCTGTCTGTGCGACCGTCAGCCTGGGCGAGCGATCCACCGAGCGCTGATGCTGCCACATTGCTTTCCTCCCCCGTTCTAGCTTCTCCGGCCAAAGAGAGTTTTTCCGTGGAACCTCAACAACATCCATTCAACGTTCCTTCTTCTGACCCAGACCCGGACGATAGTTTCGCATTCATCCGATACAAGCACTCGCAGGCACTCTGTTGGCTTTCTAACTCCAAGCTAGCTGCTCCGGACCCGCTAGACAATGCGGACGTGAAGCGGAGCGCGGCAAAACTTGCCCTCGAACGATTGGGATATGCCTGGCCAGACGTCCTGGACGCCACCTCCCCGCTGACAGGCTCCGTCAACGCTCTCGACTACGAAATCGTTACCATTGAGTACGGCATTCCATTGCATAGGTATCTTACCCTAATCATGCTTATAGCACGAAAGCATATCTCTCCCTTCAAACTCCTAGGGGTGTACCTTCTCCCTTGCAGGCGCATGCTCTCAGTGTTCTCACATATACTTTCTCTATCCTTTCCCTACCACCACCACCATCGCCGCCGCTACCCACGCCCATCCCCCCAGTTTCAAATCCGCCTCCCGTTCCCCCACATGTAAATGACCTCCTCCGGGAGCTTGGTCTTCCGCCTCTTCGGGCAGTACCAAATGCCAACATCGACGTCACCGTTCAGCCGGGTGCTGCCGGAACGCCTGCAAACCCGGACCCTCCCGGTGGAAATGTTATTAGAGAGATACCCATGCGCGCCCTCCTTGCACCTCTCTTAATGGTCATCTTCCGAACGGCACTCTTACTTTACTTCTTTTCCCCCACACGCAAGCCCTTGCTTGGATTGTGCCTTATTGTATGGATCATCTACGAGATGTGGGCTCACATCCGTGTCGTCGTTCTACGACCATTGGATAGGGCCGGCGGCAATGAGGCGGGACTCGGTATGAACGGTGCACAGCCTGGAGGAGCGGCTGATGGTGCTCCTATTGTGCCCCCCGCAGCTCAAGACAACCGTAACGTTGGCGACCACAACCCTCCACGACAAGGTGGCCGTGTTCCAAATGTTGGTCTGACTCCCGATGCGCAGCAAGTTCAAGGACCACCGATACCGAGGCAGTCGAATGGGATCATAGATGGCTTGTCCCTCGCAAACGTTCACAGCGAGAATAAGTTGCTCTGGCCCCTACAACAGCCCACGACAGCACCCGAACCACCCAGTTTTGTTCACAAAGTGACTTCCTTCTTCTCTCTGCTTGTGGTTACGTTGCACCCTGAGGTGTACAATCGAAGAAGGAATGTCCTTCGTCAGCGGGAGAGTCGGTTGCGTACGGAAATGAGCGCTATAGAGAGTGGTGCAGAGGCGAGAAGCAGCGGGCAGGAATTAAACGAGGAGCAGCAAAGGAAGGACGTGCTTCGACAACAGCTCCAGATGCAACACGCTCAACGGGCAGGATGGGTGAAGTGGTATGTTGATCGTGTCAGGCAAGACGATTGGGTAGAGGAGTAAACCAGTATCTAGGCAGCACCTCCGTGATATTCATGTTAAAGACACTCATCTATCTTGATGCGCCTAATTCGACATGTAGAGAATGCTGCATGTCGCTATCGTTATTCGCTTTCGTCCTCATCCTCGTCCTCGTCGGCGGATTCGTTCAGGAGAGGTCCACCACC